>VWZY01003338.1:108488-120210 GCA_013399075.1 Chloroceryle aenea
ATACTAAATCTTTTTTTTTACTTGTTCACTTGCTACTTTACTCCAGGTATCAGAACAGCTCTTTTCTGCTTTGGAATCTTGTCAACAAGGGGGGGATCTTTTCCAAAATGAGGGTGACAGTCAGAATACAACAGCTCTACCCATTGATCTCTTTGAATGCGTGGCCTGTGTTATCCCATTCATGTTGAACTAAAGCATGCTGTTGCAATAATGCAAGTCAACCTGCTCGTTTCACAGATGTGTCATATAATAAGACTATTTTCTTTCTCAGAAAACTGGCTTTCTAAATTCCAGACTTCTGCGATGATATATGAGCAAGTACTAAATCTTCTGAGACACAGATTTGTTCTTTCACCAGAATTTAAAGAAAGAAAAAAAAAATCAAATGCTCAAGCATTGTTAGGTTTCCCAGCCTGCAAATTTCCCACTTGAGTCCTTTGTATATCAATGAGCTAGCAGAACAATCTTAAACTATTGGCTTCTAAATCTCCCCAAAATACCTAAGCCTAGGGAAGGTATTTTTTAGCCATGACTGAGCACTTCACTGCTGGACAACTCCACAGGGAATTGGTTTACATCCTGTAAGCTGGAGTAAATCATAGAACTGCTCTGATTTACAAGGTGGGATCAGACATTAGTCTTTGTTTCTTTTTCTGACATCATCAGTATCTTCTTGGCTGCTCACAGGCATAGTCCAAAGAATTTAACTCAATTTGCCTAGACAAAAACACACCAAAAAACAAACCCAAAACAACCAACCAACCGAACAAAACCAACCAAATGAACAACAACAAACCACAAACACACACTAACCTAAGTAAAGGTTATTAAGCAGAATACTGATCACAATAATTATAAAATGAAAGGCTCAGTAAAGATCATAGAATCACAGAATGGTTTGGAAGGGACCTTTAAAGCTCATCTTGCCCAACTCCCCTAAAGGAAGCAAGAGATTTCTGCAACCAGAGCATGTTGCTTAGAGCCTTGGTCAACCTCACCTGCAATGGTTCCAGGGATGGGGCTTCTACCACCTATCTCGGTAACCTGGGCCAGGGTCTCACCACCTCAGTGTAAAACTTTTCCTCCTTCTATCTAGTCTAAATCTCCTCTATTTTAGTTTAAAACCATCACCCCTTGTCCTGTCACAACAGGCTCTGCTAAAAAGGCTGTCCCTGGCTTTCTTACTGCCTCCCTTGAAGTACTGAAAGGCCACAAAAAGGTCTCCCCAAAGTCTTCTCCAGGCTGAACAACCCAACTCTCCCAGCCTCTCCTCATAGCAGAGGTGTTCCAGCCCTCTCTGTAAAGACGCCCAATTACCATGCTGTAATTTTTAAGGGTGGCATGATTTTGAGAGATGGGGTAATGTTCTTCTTCAGTTTGAGGTTTGTGATGTAAAGCAAAGAAACATAGATCTAAGTGTGTGTTCTGTCACATGCAATTCTCATTGCTAAATTGTTCTTTGCTAAGGATCATTAGGGAGTTTTATGTCCATACAGAAAGTAAGATTTTCCAGCAAAAAATAATTATAGAGTGTGATGTAGTCATTGTTTCAGTCTGCTAGTTTCTAGACTGCATTTTGTACCTTAAAGTAAATAGCAGGCACAACAGCTTTCAGTGCAGTAAGAAAGGCCATCCCCTCAGGTACTGTGTTTCTGATGATCCATGAAAAAGGTTTGTAATGAGCTGGCGATTGACATTGATTATCATTAAAAGGCAGTGAAAACCCACAAATTGTGCTGCAAAGTTTTCACTGTTAAGTGACTCCCACAACGCTGATGTTTATCAGGAGCAGAATTTGTGCTTCCCTGAAAATGAGGTATCAGTTTCAGAAAACACACATCTCTGTTACTTCCTGTTCAGAGACAGTAGCTGGTACATGAAGTTTTAAGAAAGAAACAAAACTTATTTTCTCTCTCATTTTAGAATTACATGTCATAAATATGTTGAAATCCCTCCCTCCTTTTCAGCAGGTTAAGGATTCAGCAGCAGCATTTCCCTACTACATGACCTTAGGATGCTGCTAACTGATCACATTTTTTGTTTTCCATCACTCATGCAGTCACATGTATTCATTAGAGTAATCCACACCTCGATGTCATGCTGTCCACTGACCCTGGAGATTACTGGCTTTCTCAGTACTGAGTCCTGCTATTTTTAGGACATTTGATAGTAAAATTGGTGAAATCTCGTTTTTGGGAGATAGACAGAATTTTGTAATGTGAATTTAAGCAGCTTCATCAGCCCAGCCTTCAGTCAGAGAATAGTGCCATCACTTCCAGTTCCCTACTACTGTTGTGCAGCCAGAATTGTTTGTTGTGACAGAAACACAGTGGAGGGCTGTAATATTTTCTCCTTCATTCTCTAGTTATTCAGTATCAACTTCCAGCCCGGGAAAGAAGAGGTAAGAGGGACAGCAGTTGCCTGAAGTAGCATTTTCAAAAGTAGGACGATGCTAAATGCCATAAAATTCCCCATGTTCTGAAGTTTTTTTTATAATATGAAACAGGTAATAGGGTAGAATGGGAAGGGTGGGGTACTACATCTGAACCTTATCAGATAGGAAAGTAGAATTATATCCTAGTCAGTGATAAAGTTAGCTCGTTTTCGAAAATATCACTCCTTCTGCAAGCCGTTACTGTACTAATTACATGTTAAATTATAGCATCTGTTTTACTAGCTTATTAGAATACCTTTTTTCTCCCTTCATCCCCCCAAAAGTTACCCTTGAAGCACCTTTAGTGAAGACAGTCTCACTGGTATGACACATTACTTTGCATGACAGTGTATCACAGCTCTGCATAATGGGTTACTGCCTCCCACCCCACTGGAGAACAGGGTGAAACTTAAGGCCAAGCAGAAGAAACAGCAACTTAAAATATACTACATTTTAAATAAAATAGGATACCACAGAGAAACGGTGTTTTCTATGAACAGAAGAATGAGCAGGCTCCCAAAAATTAAGAAGTTATATTAACTTGAAGCAGAAAAGTGTGATACGCTTCCTTAGTCTTCCAATTTCCCATCACGCTGTTTTGTTTGTTTGTTTTTTTTATTGTATAATGTGTAGTACAAAACATGCAAGAAAAAGAGTTCTGATTCATTGGCCCCTAAAGTATTTTGTCTGACATTGGTTATGTGTCTGTATTTCTTTGTTTCTACAAGTGTAAAAGATGTTTGGACTCTGTCACCAATAACTTCTTTGCAAGTGGTTAAAAAAACCCAACCCAACCAACAATACAGTACATCATATTACTTGTTCAATAACTACAACTGTTTGTCTGCAAACTAGTGCTTACAAAATAAGACATTTATTTAGTAGCTTTGCTTTACACTAATTTTGCCCTCTGTGAATATATATGAATTTGCCTAACTTTTTTTTCTTAATCAGTGAAGCATCAGAGCTTCTACGCAGTATCCTCAGTGTCTGAGGCATAGAAGGTTCCACGTAAACATAAGGAGGAACTTTTTCACTGTGAGGGTAACAGACACTAGAACAGGCTGCCCAGGGGGGTTGTGGAGTCTCCCTCTCTGGAGACCCACCTGGATGTGTTCCTGTGTGATCTGCTCTATGTGATCCTGCTCTGGCAGGGGGGTTGGACTGGATGATCTTTCAAGGTCCCTTCTGGCCCCTGACATTATGTGACTCTGTCTCCCTGAATGGAGATACAAATGTAATGTATCTTAATGTTTTGGACCCTTAAACTGTACTTGTAGGCACTTAATTAAATCAAAGGGGCTTCATTAAGAAATTCTTTCTAGAATAAATCTTGCATGTTATCATTTTATTATTAATAGGACCAATTGCAGTTTCCATTTTTTAACCATTTCAGCAGTGTGCTTCATCTAAAAGATCAATTCAGAACCTTTTGCCGTTTGCTTTAACCGCTGCTACTGTTTATGCCTCCCTGCTGCAACAGGACATTCATTAGACATCAGGCAGACAGACTGACACCAACCAAAAAAGCACCATCTACTCAATCCCCCAAATCAGCTCCTTTCTGCACCACAAGGTCATCAAACATATTGATTAGATGGCATTTTTTTGTGCTAAGCTGAATCCCACAGGACTATAATTAGTGGTGCTCAAAGCACCTTTACACATTGCTGAGAGTCCTCTCAGGTTAATAAAGCAGAGGAGTGAACAGTTTCCTGCACAGCCTGCAGTATTGTTACAGTTTTAGGTATCCACATAAGTGGATCTGTAAATGACTAAAGGAACATTTCTAGCACACAGCTAGACACCGATGAACTGAGGATTTTGTGGAATGCCACTGCAGTACATTGTACTCATGTAATGTTTTAGTTATAAAATTAATTAAAGGAAAACTTTGCTTTCCTTCTCCAAAGAAAGATAATTCAGAATTAGGAGTCTGAAATAAGAGTCATGCAATTCAGCACAGTAATACCATGGAGCAGGCACCTAAATGTTCCAAAATGTAGAAGTAAACCTAAACCAGCGTTAATTCTGTCTCTATATTGATAAGGTTTAAACTTAACTCTGAAAAGTAATGAAATATTAAAACTTGTATTAGCAGTTACTTTCCAGTTATAAAACTTTCTTTTACTGAGTTTTCATTATGAACTTTCATATCAGACCTTCCTGTTTCTTAGATATATACAAATATCTAAGCCTTCAGAATGCTCAGCACTGTTCTGATTGCATCCCCATCCTGCCTGAAGCAGGGTACACCATTAATCCATTCTAAAATCCCAGTCCTGTGAACTACACTCACTAGCATGATGTCAATCTCCAAAGATACATTTTTGAACTGCCAGACTATTCCACTCTTTTGCCAACCAAAATGTAATATCAAATGCTTTACCATGGAAATGCTATTTCATCTTTTCTATTAATAAACTGAACTTACTGTGGTTTTTTCTTTACCTCAGATTTGGAGGTANTCTTGATGACAGATTTTGAAAAATTAATGGGAAGTTAAATGAACAAAATCTGTGCAAGGTCTGTGATTTGTGGAGAAGTGGAATGTTTCCGCAGTTTTTAGGAAAACACAGAAATAATAATAATAAAAAAAATGTCACAGGTGGATATTGTACATAAGAAGAGTTGATCTTATGTTGCATGAGTGGCTTTAGGACAGAATCCTGATTATGTGTATGGAGGAGTTCCATATAGTCCCTTGCCAGAAGATATATTCTGTTGAGAAAATTAGGATGATGGCAAGCAGTGTGGTCAAAAGCACTTAGACTTGAACACAGATATTTGCAGATGAAACAGTAGAACTAGTCAGTTCAAATATTTTTTAAATCTTCCCAGTGTCAAAAAAAATCCTTACTGTTTTGTAATCCTACACTATTTGAAGTATATGTAACAGAATTGGTTGAGGTTTTATTTATGACATATCAGTGTAGCATTTAGCCTCACTTTTTTTTTTCCTTGTACAAGATACTGAAAAGACTGCTATTCTACCCCTAGGATTGCTTCAGAAATATGAAAAAAAACCACCCCAACCACCAAAACACCACAAACAAAAACACCTACCAAAGTCCCCAACTCCAGTTGGACACTGAGGTGACACTGCCACATCCTGAAGCTAACATGAACATTTATTGAGCCAAACAATGTTTTGAATAAGGTTAAATCAAGAATTTGCTTTAGTAAGATACCTTTCATATGTCAAGTGCTTTACAATGAAAGGAACGGTGGTGAACCATTCAATACTGTGGCACATTAGGCTGGTTTTACCTCTCCTGTCCTTGAATGGGACTTTTAGAAGCCCCAAATACACTAATGGGTGTGATAAATTTCTAGGGGAGTTTAAAACTGGAAAAAAAAAAAGGGAGTCAGGAAGCTCTGTCTATTTCTTAAATACATAAGGGACTATCAAACAATTTGAGGCTAAGATAAGGTTTTGGTCTAAAAAAGTTAACAAAACTTTATTATTTCCTTGTCTGTATCCGTTGACAATTCTGATTAGAATAGGTGCAGCTCATAAATATGTATAGAAACAGGATTTATAATCTGAAGGCATACAAGAGCACTACCCCAGATTTATCTGAAAAAGATAGGTGGACTTCAGGGTTTTAAAACAAAACAACAAACAAAAAATCCACACACATTGGCAGTTGTGGAGCTCCTGGTGTTAAATTACTCTCATTTTTAGACATGGCTAAGGCAATGGTAGAATTTAGAATCAAAATTTGCATCTTTAGATTAGTGCATCCGTAGGGAGACTAAAACTTCTCATTGAAAAGCTAAACAGTGTCTGCCTACTGGGCAAACCTGTTTTCTGAATGAATTATAAATTTCCTCTAAGTGATCGATAACAAAATTGTACACAGGGTTTGAGAAACAGTTATAGTAGAGAAAAAAAAAAAAAGAGGTAACAGGAGCCTACTCTGGACAATTTTTTGGTTTAAATACCCAAATAATGCATTCAACCCCTCAGCAGTACACAGGAAACTCACATTCCAGCAAAAATCTCTAATGTCTCAAATGACCCTTTGAATCACAGAAGAGATAACTCTTTTCAAACAATTATTTATCCCTCATAAAATTAAGATATTATACATTCTTAAATACACACAAGAAGGTCAAGTAATAATAATAGAAGTTTAAAGGTACTGCCTCCATTTCTAGATATAGTAGTATAGTACATTTTAGGACTCATCATGCCAACCATATGTTGGTTTGGGTTTTTTTGTTGTTTTTGTTTTGTTTCATTACTAGAAGTCAAACAGAGCCTTTTCCTCTTCTTCCTTGGCAGGCCTTTTCAAAACAAAATGTTTCTATAATTCTGCAGTGTTACTTATTGTAATAACAGCTACTTCAGGACATAAATACATCTCATGTTCACTGATATTACTTTACTACACATATTGCAATCTTTAAATTCAAATTTGTCTTCATATAGTCTAAGAAATATAACATTTGATCTCGACTAGCTGAACAAGAGCAAGTAAGGGTCAAGTTTCTTCCCATACTGACACAAGCTGCTTAGATCTATTCATAGTTAAACATGTACTGCCACCTGTGGTCCAGGCAACAGCTTTAAACTTTCTGTGCATTTGGAGAGACAGTAAGGATACTCTTTTTCAGTGTATGAGAACAATTTAAAAGGATATTAAAAAAGGGCTATTAAAACAAACGCAGATTACATTTTATGTGCTACTGCAATGTCTTGTTTAGAAAGTAGTACCTTATAAACATAAAAGCAAACAATCAATCCTCAAATCTACTAACTTACTTCTTTCAGAGCTACAACTTAGATTTAGGTAGTCAAGGACTGGATAATTCTCACAGAGCCTTATCTGAATATCATTTTCACGAAGAAACATTTTTTTCTCATTGTTCCCTCAGAAAACCCTCCTGTGTATACTATTAAAAGTAATCTCAGGGTAGAAATGGCTTCACTAAAGGATGCAATCTAACCAGGTGCTGCTCATTTTTAATGCATAAAATCTTGATTTGTTCAGACTTATGTATTTGAATCTAGCTTGAAAGCAAACATCCCAGATCAAGCAATATATCAGAATAGCTGAAGAGTGAAAAAAGCAGAGATACTTACTGTTAGCTCCTGCAAGTGATAGTACCCCCTCTCAAACTTTCACTCATCCATCTTGTTCCACAGAAATCTGCTCTAGCACTGTAGTGAACATCAATTTTTGCCTAAACAGATAAGAAGCCTTCACCAGTTCTGTTCTTTCTTAGCCTCCCCATACCTGCAGAACGGTCAGACTACCTCCACCACCACAGCCTGCACTCTTATCCCTTCCCCAGGCCCTCGGCCTGTGCTAAAAGCTGATATGCTGCACCTGTGAGACTGTGGAAGCTGTTTCTGTCAAAAGATCTACAAGAAGTCTTGTCTACATCTTTTCCCTATTGCCCTTCTGTCTGGGAACTGTATTTAATTCAGGCCTTTGCCCTTGATCCTTATCTGACCTGTTGCAGAGGTGTCTGTGCCCAGCCTTGTGCCTGGTCTAAGGTATGCCTCACCTGTCAGGGCACTGTCCTGGTTTATCCTGCTGTCACTCTTGGCTCCCCTCTCAAAATGCTTTCCTGAGCAGCCACTTTAGCTCCCTGGCAATAGCCCCTTGCCTCATAATTTCTAAATACAAAAATGAGACCTACAGAAAGCTGCAGGGTAAAGCTATGAAAATAATTATTTTTAGTGCCTTAGTTTTTGGACAATAAGTACAGAGTAATAATTTTGTTTCTTAAAAAACACTGCATAAGACAGCTGCCAGTATTAGCACATAAAGCCAGTAACTATCTACCTTCTGAAAAAGTTGCCAAACTTATGACTTTTATACCAAGAAAATTCTAATGTGCCTAACTGCTTTAGGAAATTAATTAACAGCAGTTGCACAGGAACATAAAAAGCTACATGCCTGAGGTAGACATCTGTAAAGACATTCAGCTATATCTGATTTTAATGAAAATGAGGGGATTTTACCACATTTTATAAAGTGAACAATGAAAATGTTGTTTAAGCTCTCAGGTTAAGGCAGTTGCCAGTAATCTGGAACACTAAACACCAGATCATATTTTTCATCCTCAAGAAAGGTTATTTATTTTCTTATGATCTCTCTACATATGCTCAGAGCAGGCCTTCTCTGTCAGTGGCTAAGCTAACAGGGATTTTGCCATCTAGGGCTACTTGTGAAAGTCTCACTTTCATCTACAATGTTTTCTGCACTTAGAAGGACCTGGAATAAAGTATTCTGCATAGCAATAGTTCTTCAAACAGAAACTGATCCCTCCTGTGTACCCTGAAGTATTACACTGGGAAGTGTTCTGTCATGTGTGTGCATAAAAACAAATTCCAAAAAGAGAGACTTTAAAAAACAATAATAAACTCATTAGAACTTTTTATTTGTTAGTGACGAATAAAAAAGTTCAATGTCAGTTCAGGCTGAGTAAACATCAAGGACAGATGCTGCCATTACCTAGATAGGTCAAATCTCATGACCTGTCAAACTGACTAAGAAATCCAGAAAGTCACTTTATTTTGTTAGCACATTTCCCTTTTGAAAAGAATTATAGGGGCAGAGGAAACTAATAAAAAAAAAATTAAAATTTAAAACAGGAAATGTGTCAGAGCTTGTTAGTGGTAGTTTGATCTCTAACTTTCATCAGTAGAGGAATAAAACTGTGGGGTAATATATTTAAAGTAGCCACTGCTTTGAGGCTGGCTGGATATCTATCTGCCTGTGGGAGGTTGTGAGTGATGCCTTTGTATCGCTTGCTTTTTTTCTCTTTCTTCACTTATTAAACAATCTTTATCTTGACCCACAATTTTCTTTTCAATTTTGCTCTTACCATTTTCTTCCTCATCCTGCTGTGGGGAAGCAGGGGAGGGGTGGAGGGTAGGAAGTGAGCAAGTGGCTGGTGGATGCTTAGTTTCTGGCTGTGGGCAACTGACAACAAAGACAAAGACAAAAATTATACTCATGGTTCCTTTCCAGATCACCTCTGCTCTAACTGAAGTGTCATTCTGTGAGAAGTCTTGCTGTACTGTTTCTACAATACAAAGGAAAATGGGTGTACCTTTTTGTACAGCTGAAAAAATCCTGTTGCTCTTCCTTGCTCTGATGTGAAACCCCACAGACTGCCATAGGACTCAACAGGAGACTATAGTGTGCTATAGGATAAAACAGAGGTTATCCTTGAGGTTTAAATGTCAAAAGGAGACCTTGCAAGTGCTGGTTGCACATCCCAGTTCTGGCACAAATCTTAGCTTACAACATAAAGTCTCATTCTGAGCAGGGTTCTGACTAAAACTCCTTTGGTTCAGCACATCTAAGAAGTGATAATACTTATTTCTTCTGTGCTTTCTTAAGTAAATCTTTCTAGTCTCTAAGCTCTCTTGCCAGTCTCACATCATAATATTTTAGCTTTTACCATAACACCTTCTAGTCACCACTATAAGAAGCTTGATGGTAGCGGGTATCTTGCCTACAAATGAGGAATAAAATGTTGGCCATTACAGCTCATATTTAATTCTAAATACAGCCAGAATAGCAACCTTCCATTGTGGCAAAATAACACATTTGTAGAAAGAACCATTTGCTGCTGATTTAGACTTCAAAAAATAGGTGGGAACTAGATAATACTGATTTCTCAGTGCTGCGGGATCTGGAAGCCAAGAGCAGCTCATCATTATCTTCCAAAAGTAACAGGTTTAGAAATGCAATGATTTTTCTCAGAAGGTATAGATCTGTATTGAAATTGCTTTCTCTTCATGACCTTCTGCAATGTTTAGTCCCTAAACAGAGTTTGCATTTGTAGTGTCTCACTCCATATTAGAATAGTGAGTGCTATAGACGCTGAATTAAAACAATACAGTCATTTTCAGAATCTGCAATAAAAACCTGGAGCAAAAAGGAGGAAAGATTCCAAAGCACTGTATTAAAGGACAAAAGTCTAATAGGGATGCCTATATTGGCAAATTGTGTCTAACTCTGCATCCGAAACCCCAAAAGTCCATTTGCCTGAATAAATCACAGAATACTAATCCACTTATTTAAGACTGAGGCTAATACTATTTAGTGAATGAATGATGAAAATAGACATATTTGAATAATAAGCTCTGAACAGCTTATTGTAGTTTGGTACATTCAAAACATATTGATTCAAAATAATACTGCATTAAAAAATATTTAATGGGCCATGAGAACATAAAAGTAAAGTATTCTATTATAACTCATTTGGGCATTCTTAAAAGAAAAGCTTTCCACGCTTTGTGGGCAGTTTATAGGTCTAGAAGGCCTCTGTAAATGTCTGTGTTGTTTTCTACACTTTTCAAGGCAGCCATTGTATTAACAGAGGGATTTTAGGTCCTTTTTCGTTACATATCATATAAAATTTCTTTTAAATTATTAAAATCCATAATGTAAAAATGGAAGTTTAGAACTTTGTTGAGCATGCAAGAAGGAATAAATGAACATACTCTTGCCATGAAATTTAATATCCTGAATCTGATCAGGAATGCTCATTAAAAAACCCTCATATTTTCTTTTAATTATGGAATGCTTTGGATTGTAAGGAACCTTAAAGATCATCTAGTTCCAACCCCCCCTGCTACAGGCAGGGACACCTCCCACTAGACCAAGTTGCTCAAAGCCCCATCCAACCTGGCCCTGAGCACTTCCAGGGAAGGGGCATTTGCATCCTCTCTGGGCAACATGTGCCATGGTCTCATCACCCTCACTGTGAATTTCTTCCTTACATCTAATCTAAATCTACCATCTTTCACTTTAAAGAGCTTACCCCCATCCTATCATACAAGCCCTTGTTAAATGTCCCTCTACAGCTTTCTGACAGGTGCCCTTTACGTAGTGAAAGGTTGCAAGAAGTTCTCCCTGGACCCTTTTCTTCCCCAGTGTCCTGGGGAACACGACACCCAGTCTGAACAGCCCAAATTCTCTCAGCGTGGCCTCATAGCAGAGGAGTTCCAGCACTCAGATCATTTTTGTGCCTTCCTTTGTACCCATTCCAACAGGTCCCTGTCTCTCCTGTGCTGAGGACTCCAGAGCTGAATACCTCTCTGCCAGTTGGGTCTCATGAGAGCAGAGTAAAGGGGCAGAATCTTCTCCCTTAACCTGCTGGCCATGCTGCTTTGGATGCAGCCCAGAATGCAATTGCTTCGTGTCCGAGAGTGAACGTTGACAGGTGATGTCCAGCTTTTCATCCACCAGTATCCCCAGGTCTTTCTCCTCAGGACTGCTCTNTCTCTGCATAGCCTGTATTTGTGCTTGGGAT
>VWZY01003340.1:47270-60986 GCA_013399075.1 Chloroceryle aenea
TCCAGCTGTGGTCTCCCTGGTGCAGAGCAGAGAGGCCGGAGAACCTCCCTGGCCCTGCTGCCCACACTCTGCTGAATGCCCCAGGAGACCATTGGCCTTCCTGGCCACCAGTGCCCATTGCTGGGCCGTGGAGAGCTTTTTGTCCATCAGGACTCAGAGGTCCTTTTCCACAGAGCAATTCTCTAGCAGATATTTGGGCATTTAATGTACAAGTATCTTTGTCCCCATCACAAAACACAACCCAGCATCTGCTCTACAGAAATGCTGAGCAGTGAACATCCCAGTGCCCCGCAGGGACACAACGAGGGCTGAGAACCAGCAGCAGATGGCAAGAAAAAGCTCCCACTGCCACTATCTGCCCCAAGAAAATGCACGTGCATCTCCCTAGAGCTCTACATGTGTCCAAGAATGACAGAGGCTAGGAGGATGCCGAAGGGAGTGGAACATCTCNATTAAATGACAACCCACACATAAAAACCCAGAAGACACTGCAGCCACACCAGAAGTTGTCCCACACCTCTGCATCGTTCGGTCCAGCTTCTCCAAGTAGGGCACCAGCTTGTCTTCCAGAATGTTGTTGATGACTTGCTCCGCATCGTAACTGTACTCCTCCAGGCAGGCCAGGATGAAGCCCTCACCAAGCTCTGGCAGCAGGTCTTTCACTTGGGAGATGAGAGAGTCCAGCTCCACCCCCGAGACTTTGGCAACGGGCGCAGCAGCAGCACCGGCACACTGGGGACACCAAACAGAACCAGTGGTGTTACTGGGGAGCACCAGCAGCCGGGGAGGGCAGGGATGAGACCCAAAACCAGGCAGGGCAGCCGGCAGGGTTGGAAAAATTTAAATGCATGGAAGTCAAAGACCGGAGTCAGAAGGGAAATCAGCAAAGGGGCTTATTCCATCCACACAAGGTCTGTGACACAGGCTTGGGCACACGGCTGCTTCCCTCCATCCCTGAGTCACAAGGATGCTCTGGAGCCTCTCTCCCTCGCACAGGAGGCGAGCTGGGCATTTAACCAGCCCCAGAATGCGCCCGTGCTCCGCTGCGTTCGGTGCACGCCAGCAAAGCCACGGGAGCAGAGGCAAGCTGCTCCAAGTCAAAGCCAGGATTCAGGTGTAGCTTTGCTTCCCAATTCCCAAGGCACGGGGGGCTGCACTGAAATCTAGCACCAATCAGAACCAAGTCTAAAAAACTCCTGGAATCCCCAAACCCAAGCAAACCAATCCTCTCTTTACAGATAAAGGAAGGACAGCAGAGCAGAACCCGGCCCCACCCGTGTGGCTCCACTCACCTCCTCCTCCGACGCGTACGCAGCCCCGAGCTCTCCGGTGTCCTCGGCAGCGCTCTCCGCCACCGCTGATGCTCCCTTAGATGCTGCTGCTGCTGCTGCAGGTTCTTTAACACCTTGTGGTTTTTTCCTGTCCACCCCTTCCCAGGCACTTTCCACTGCCTGGAGGATATAGGCTGTCCTGGTCTCATCTCTAGGGGACAGCGTTAAGGATGTTTCTCGATGCACACATTCAGACCTCCCCTTGAAGTAACTGTATGATTTTCATCAAGTCCCAAGCCTGTGCCTACACCAACCTTTCTCCCTTTTGTTTTGTTGTGTGTCCCCTCCTTTTCTTTTTCTTTCTTTAAGAGGAAATTTTCCATCGCTCGTTGCCACGAGCTTAACCAGAGCAGCAACAGCCACTGGCACAAAGGAGCCTAAGAGGTGGTCCCCCAGAGGTGACAGCAGAGGATACAGTGTGGAGGAGGCTTGCTGAAGCAGACTGACATCATCCTCCACGGGAAACAGCTCGTCATAGTCACGGAGAAATCTGTAAACCCAGAAGTGACTTTAATCAGTGCCCCTCAGTAAGTTACCAGCAGACCTGTCCCACTCCACCACCCCTGCGACTTCCCCACCGCTCAGGCACAACCAGTACTGGATTCCTGCACGGCTGATTTTGCTCCCATTTACTGCAGCAACACCTCCCCCGAGCCACCAGAGCCAGCTGCACCACTGCTCACGATCCCCGAGTCGTAACCCGGTGCCACATTACACAGAAAACATGGTTTATGATTTGAACGTGCTCAGAACGACAACAGCCTCAGGAGGATGAGATCAGAATCCCAGTTCTACCACTTACTCACTCTGCATCTTCAGCACTCGTATCTTTCTGGTCTGGTCACCCCAGCTGAGAGGCACAAATCAGTACCAACAGTAACTCATCAGGGTAGCCAATGGCTAAACTGCTGTCCTCGCTTGCAAAGCCGGGATTAGAGAGCGAGGAGTCACATTCTCCAGTGTCATGCAACATCCTCCTCACCTTTACAATAAAGTCTGCACCGCAGACTCTGAAATCTTCTCGCATCACTTCTCCCAGCTAGTTAGAATGATTTCTAACTCCCAAACGCATCGTGATGCCTCAGTAACGTCTCGGGCAATTCCATTGTAAAGGACGGAAGAGGAAGGCAAGCTGACCCTCCTCCCCTTGGGCCTCTTTCCAGCCACACTCACCTCCTTTCCTGAAGCACCGAGGTGAAGATCTGCAGAAATTCCTCAATAAAAGGCTGAATATTCTCACAGCTGCAAAAAAACCCATCACAGCCGAGTGAAAACCCCAGCGGCAAGGCGACCGCGGTGCGCGACCTCCACCTGCCACCCCCCGAGCCAGACTGGTCACGCTCGTGCATCAGAGGAAAACCCTTTGAAAACAGATGGCCAACCACTTTTTGGCTTTCATGGGAGCAAAGGGTCACATGGAACCGATAAAAGCACCGATTCAGGCAGCTGGACCCGGAGCAGTAGCACGGCTGGGATTACAGGACTCGAGAGAGACTGGACAAATGACAGCTTGATGCCTCAGCCCTGCAGTGAGGGGCAGAGGGTGTGCAGCCCTTTTCTAACTGCACTCTTATTATAGGTCTTGGGATTATACCAGGGAACCTCCCAGAAAGTATGTGCTTGCCTTGGGAAGGGCATAGCACTGTCAAACTCCTGCTGAAACCCCTAAACCTCCCGTGGCTGCCACTGCATCCAGCCTCGCAGCAGCACAGGACAGGACAGGATGGGGAAATCAAGGCAGCAAATCCAGGTCTCTCATGAGGAATTCCACCAACAGACCCTCCTCATCTTCCTGGACAACTCTGCTGATATCAAATCTGGGAAGATGTTGATGCTGGGAAAATACCCCTGCAGAACAAGCGCTGCAGAGACCGGTGGTCTACAAAACCTGTAACGAGTACAGGCAAAGAGAGGCCAGCCAAAGGCAGTGCTGGCCTGGCAAGTAAGATCCAGTTTCTCAGCTCTGTCTGCAATACACAGCATGATTTGGGGCCGTTCCACTTCATTTCTCTGGTTGTTACTAAGGATAGTTATATTTGCCTTCATTTTGAACGCACTCCCAGCTACCAGTCAACAATTTCACAATAGGAGGGGTAAGAAGCAGGTAAAGGCACCAGCATCCAGATTTAAAATGACTTGTTCTCAGGGATCTCCAACACCACTGCTGTGGTGCCCCAGTCAGGGTGTCCACACACACCATGGGACTGTCAAGGTCTCCTGACACCATGGGGACGTGCAGCTTGGCCATAGCTGAGGTCAGGAAGCTGGCTGGACTACAGTGATACCCACACCAGTGGGGACCAGAGCTCACCACTCCCACTCTGGGTCATGGAGCTTCCTCTGGGACATTCCCACTCTGCAGGACAATGATTTCTGATCATAGTCAAAGTCTCTGGCTACAACCCCAACACAAGCAGCGGTTCGTTTTCTCCAGTAAATCTGAAAACAAGGAACCTATCCCCCCCCCCAGCCATCGGGTAACTGGCTGGTCCCGCAGCGCCCCAGGGCCAGTACCTGCTTTCCAGGATGGGCTGCAGACAGACTTGGTTTACGAGGATGTGAAAAGCTTCAATCATCTTCTTCCTGGAATGCGAAATTCTCCTCCACAAATCAGCGAAGGCACTTGAGAGAGAGTAAAAGAACACACGGTCGGTGTCAGCACAAGCAGTCTGAAGCTTTGTAACATGACTTCACTCCAGAGCTATCCCTTCATGAGGAGACTCATTTCTTTGCTGCAAGGAGCAGAAATCAGAGCCATCTCATACTCATTAAGGAAAGATGCACGCTCTAAACAAAGCTGGTCTCCATCACCAGTTGTCCAAGAGCTAAACACGTGGTATTTCAACTGTACCAGTACAGCCTGCACCTTAAAATGAAACCAGCCCATCCACGGGGGTATCATTCACCTTTTCATGCCTTGCTACAATCTGGATGCACCTCCCATCGAGTTTCCTCTTAGACAGCAGTGAAAGAAATCATTGTGTCACCCCACTGCTCAGGGAAATTTGGGACTGGAAAAGCCTCTCTGAAAGAGTGCTTGGAAGCAGCATAAAAAAAAAATAAATAGAAAGCTTCCACAGAGGTGGCTAAAGCAGCATGAAGGAAATTTTTAAGTGAGCCCTTTTATTGACAGAAAAGGCTCTGCAGATGCTTTCACCTGTTATCCTCATAATGCCTCTTCTTCATTGCAGATTCCAGCTCAGGAATTGCCAGTTCATAGAACGAAGCCAATCTGTAGAAAGCAGCAACACAAACCAGGAAGCGTCAACCGAGGTTTCAGAAATGCTGTGTGAACACACAAATCACACTGATAATTTCCCAGAATTCTCCTCACTTCCAGCACGACTCATCAGCATCACCTTTTGCTCCCCAAAACACAAGTAAGTGAAACAGCAGTAGGCGAAGAGCAGCTCTGAGGAACCCACCAAGGTGTGTTTGGAGATGCAGGCAAAGAACTGTATCTGAAAAGCATCGCTTGGCTGAACAGAGCCACCACCCGTGGCCAAGCAACACCCCAACTGCAGATCTGTGGTCTGTGATGAGCTGATCTGCTCCACTCCATCCCAAACGTCCCTTCCCACCCCAACAGCATCTTGCAGTACGCTAAGAACTGGTTATGCAACAGGACTGGATCTCCAGCAGAGTCGTACTGGCCTCGCTATTCAGCTCTGCTCCAGGGGGGGCATTTCGATGAAGGTACCAATGGGGAGAAAGCCTAAGAGGATGTTTCACTGGGATGGGGCAGGGAGGAAAGAGAGAGAGTTAGCTTGGTCTGGTTTCACATTTTATGTGCCAGGCAGCCCACACAGACCCCTTCCTTCAGGGACTGACCACCAAGAGATGCAGAGGAACAGAGAACCAGGCAGGTGCCCTCACAGGGCAGCAGCCAGTGCTGCTTTCCCCATAGCCAGAGGTCACAAAGAACAGTTTGCAGCCCTTCACACTAAGGCCAAGCTCAACTGTGGAGCAGAGGCTCCATGAGGAGCATTCCACCCATTTTTCATAGTAAGAGCCAGATGTTGACAAATATTCTTCAGGCAGATGTAGCAGGAGCCGGTTGATACTTTTAGCCAGGGAGAGGAATGAGCAAACACCAGCAGCAGATTGCTTTAGACTCCCAGAGGTTCCAAAAAGATGACAGCTCAGACTCCCCCACCCTGTGCACTCCAAAGACCCAGTTAATCCACGGTGAGATGCAATGGAAGCACTGCTGTTGTCCCACTGCACAGAGATCAGGATTATTTTAGCAGATCTCTGACAGCAACGGTAGAATGAAAAGCAAAAGGTTTCCCTCCTCCAAGTAAGGAGCACGTACGCAGGGCCGCCTGCCCATCCCAGCAGCCACCAGCAGCCCACCAGGCTGCTCCTCTCTCAGGAACCCGACACAACACCCAGAGAGGAGGGAAACCCCCCCACCCCCGAGCAGCGTGACTCGGCCTGCAGTCCATAAACCACCGCGAGACCGCGGGGCTCTGCGAGGCGGCGGGCAACGCAGAACAGAAACCTGTGCTGGGTCACACCAACAAGTGACCAAAACGGGGGAAACAAGGACAATAAATTAACACTTGGGTTGGTCCCAACCCGCAGCAAGTCGCAGAAGTGCCAGTCAGGGACCTGCAGCCTCTGCCACTCTGCTCCTTGGGACCATCCTGAGTCATGGCTGCAGCGAGCCAGAGCTGGCGAGGGAACTGCCAGCCCAGCGGTGACAGCGCTGGCTCGTCACCGTCTCCCGGGCACTCGGCTTTTGCCAGACCTCATTAATATTCCCTAGCATCAAACTTCGGCATAATATCAAACTAAACTGTTTATTTTCAGACCATTTCACTCTGGAACACGTTCTGCTTCCCTCGCTTCAGGTCCTACAGCAGGAAGCTTTCTTTGTCCACACCCCTTTTCTGCTCGTCCCTCTGCACCCTTTCTGAAGCAGAGCGAGGACGGTTTAGCTGGGTTTGGAAATTTCCATGGTCACCTGGCTCTGGGATCACTCCCAGAATGACAGAGTGAACTCACAGACAAACTCTAGACGGCCCTACATTCACTGGGATAGGGGCAGGACACAGCAGCACACTGGGGTCTTTTTACATGGCCAAGGCAAGCTCTGTCTGCAGACCAAGTCATACAATTTCTTCTCCTCCAGGGCTGTCCAGGGCTGTGCCAGGCTGCCCAGGGCAGGGATGGAGTCCCCGTGACCCCTGGAGGGGTTTCCAAGCTCCCCGTGGAGCTGTGGTGCTGAGGGCCAGGGGTCAGTGGTGCCCTGGCCGTGCTGGGTCAATGGTTGGATTTGATCTTAAAAAGTCTTTTCCAACAGAATGGTTCTGTGATACCTGTAACAGAAGTCATGCTTTTGGAAGGTCTGGCAGGACAAGGGGTAGACGTCAAGAAAGGCCCAGAGCGTCGTGCAAGTGTCGCACAAGAACAGCACGATATCCTTCAGCTCCTGGGAGAGAAAGGGCAATTACCAAGAAGAAAAACCAGACGAGCTGTTGTCAGAACACAGTGTAACTCACACACAGGGCATCACGTTCAGAGCAAGCCCTTTTTCTGACCACACTGTCTGCTATCACTCACACCCACGCTGCGTGTTGCTGGGTCTCGTGGCAGAGACACCCCCACTAACACTGCTGTCCTTTGGCCACCTGTAAGGCAGTCCCAAGCACTCGCTGTCACCAGCACATCCCAGTTGGGACAGTGGCTTTGTCCTCAGTACCTCCTCCCCATCTATCTCTGGAACCATTCCAGGCGAGGCTGTACAACCACCCAGCACAAAACCCTCCTCCTAAAGAACTCAAGCAGACTGTTGTTAAACAAACATTCCTGAAGGAAATAAAAAAAGAGTAAAAATCAACTCTGATCCCTTGGGCTCAGAACTCTAGTCCACTGGGGTTGGAGTAGATGACCTCTGGAGGTCCCTCCCAAGGTGGGACATTCTGTGACCCCCGTCAGGGTTGCACTAAGACTTATGCTGGATCCTCTGTTCCTTCCAAGCTGGTTAAGTGAAGGAGATGCCAGGTGTAAAAAGAACCCACAATACACCAGTGTGGTTGAAACACACCCGGGCAAGGCAAGCAGCTCCTGGTGGAAAGGCTTTATCACCGAGTCCTATAACAAACAGCGAGACAATGACACGGAACCACGTGCTGTGGGAGCTGCCAGTACTTGGGAACAGAACGACCCTCTGTGGTCTCCCTGCTCCACAGACCGTTCAGGCTGCAGGAGCAGAACTGGCACAGCTCAAGGAGCAACAGTCCTACCTGGAGGGGCATGTTCCCCGGGGTCACGTTTACTTTTTCTTCCAATTTCTGGGGCTCGGCAGAGGCTCCTTCACACTGCAAACCACACTTGTGCAAAATGTTGTTGAACACCTGAATCAAGAGAACGGAGCAGAAAGCTGCAGGTTGGAACAGGCCCTGGGGTACCGATCGATAGGCGACTAAACGTGAGCCAGCAGTGCGGGCAGGTGGCCAAGGCCGGTGGCACCCTGGCTCGTGTCAGAAACACTGTGGCCACAGGAACAGGGAGCTGGCTNTAAATGGTGCATGGACCTGGTGCTCAGGGACCTGGTTTAGTGGTGAGCTCGCAGTCTTGGGTAAGAGGTTGGGGTGGATGATCTTGAAGGTCTCTTCCACCCACAGCCCCTCTGTGAGGGTGCAGTGGGACGGGCTTTACCTTGTTAACAACCAAAAAGCCTTCCTGCCCTCCCCCTGCAGTCAGCAGGGAAGGGTTTGGGGCTCATGTTTCTAAATGAAGACTCCAGGGAGCAGCTGACGGAATCGGGTTCTGGACTGCTAACAAACTCTGGTGCAGGAGCAGCCTAAAGCAACTTCTCTGCACTTGCACCTCGCTGCTCATCAAAGCCCCCTCCCAGGGACAGGTGAAGGGTGGCTATTCTGGTACCAGAGGTGCATACTGAGAGGTACCGTGGGTTTTGTAAATGCTGTATCAGCTCAGATTGACCTCTAATCCCTTAACATGTGGAAGAAAAAGAAGAAAGTGGGCTTTCAAAAAGTCAAGTGCCATTGCAGGTGTCTCGGGGTAAATGGTATCTTGGGTTTATCTTTGTGCATAGGGGAGCTTCTTGAGGACAGAAGCTGGACATCTGCAGGGCACAAATATGTCCAGGCACCTTGATTTCACCCCTCAGGTTAAATGTGAATCCTGCTTACTGAGTCTGGGGGATTGAAAAGCTGCTTATAAAAACGAAAGCTTAGACGGGGCAAGGTGCTAAATTCCTCTCATGACACCACCACTTCCCCTCCAAGGGGCTTTCACTGGCTCCCAGAGCCCCCTGGTTAACGCTATGACCTGTCCTGCTACGGCAGGTCTCAGCTGCCTCCCAGCCCCTGTTTTGTGGGTTTAAGTTCCAGTGAAGGGGGTGCAGCAGGATCTAAAGAATACTTCCTGAACAGCCTAATGAAAATTCCTGGAGATGAGCTGCGGAGAGGGCCAGAAGCCGAGGGAAGGTAACGGGAAACAGTCACCAAGTGCTAGTTTTAGATAAAGACCCACAGCCTGCAGGACACACAGAGCCAGCAGCCAAAGCAAACACGCTCTGCCCGCCCACCACCACCCTCAGCTCCCCTCCGCCCCCGAGCCCAGCGGCGTTCCCAGCGGCAGCCGGAGCCGAGCAGGGGAGCGGTACCTGCAGCACCGTGGGCAGCGTCTCGTCGAGGTCCCCGAAGTAACTTGGTTGCTGAGTGAAGATATTTTCTGAGAAGAGAGGGGAAGGAGACCATTTCCCATGCGTTCAGACGCTGACGCCAGCAAGCGAACGTGCACCAGGAGATGAATTGTTACCCCCCCACCCCTCCAGACACGGCCAGTAACCAGTAAGGACACTGGCACGAGCTCCCAGCTCGTGCTCAGGGCCTTCTCCTGGAGAGCTGGCCCATCAGCTCTCCAGGGCAAGCAGAGAGCTGGTAATGAGGAGACGCTCATCAGAGCGGAGCAAACGAGATGCTGGATGATTCATGCCCCAGAGGCTGGATCAATGAATAATGCAAATACTATCACTAACCATTCCTAGTTCCTTTATTTGACAGCTGGAGTTGACTTTTAATTACTGATAACAGTTCAGCACACGCTGGAAAATGTTCTGCAGAATATTTCTTAAAGGTAATGAGGCTTTGGTAATACCTGCTATTATATTCCTAGGACTTCATTATCTTTACAAAATACTCCACCGAGTAGCAGCACACCATAAATCCTCACCGAGTAAGCACAGAGGCTGCCTCTCTTCCTGGCAATTACTGTTCAGAAGATGAAAATTAAGAGTTCTCCAGCAAGGACAGAGCATGGGAAAAAGTTACGAGATGGGTTTCAGGAAGAATTTACCCCGAGAAGCTCTGGAAGTTTATCAAGTTACAAGTTACACACCAGAACTTCTCACACCATTTAGTGACACAACACAAACGATCAGGTGAGTGCAGGTCACTTGTGTTCATTGTTACTGCCTTGTTGTTGTTCTTGCATTATTACTGCATCCTGCTCCAGAGCACATGGATAATTCAAATGAGGTTTCGCACACTTGGGGCATCTTTGGGTATTTTAAGACCCAGAGAATCCAAACTTCACATCTGCAAGAGAACTATCTTGCTGTGCTTTCTTTCCACCTCTGGGGCTCGACACATGAACAGAGGGAAGTTACTGAAAAAAAAAGGATGAAGGGATTCAAAAAGACAAAGGTTTATCTAAGATTGTCTGGTCTGGAGATGCGGCCACATCACGTGGTCTCCAATGCTCCTCATGTCAGACAACTTGGAAACGAATCAAAACTTACTACCAAAAAGAGGGAAAGGTTTCATTACATGACCAGCAGACAAAGCAGGGCAGAATTTAGGAAGAGCAGCTCACTAATTCAAGATTAGGTGCTCTTGCCTCTGTGCTGCCCTTGTGAAGGGAGCACGGGATAAACACAGACACCAAACCAATTTGCCCAGCCTTCCTTACTCAGCTTCTAGTGGCCAAGGCTGAGACTCAACTTAATGGGCACTCACCACCAAGCCTGTGTCTCTACAGCTACAGAGACATCCAGGGTTAAGCACGGCTTGAGCAATGCTCTGAGGTGCTCTGTGGTTTGAAGGCACTGTATAAATCAACATCTGCTTTGAAATGTCAAGGCCTCCCACTTCATAACCCAGTGGTTACCTCATGGGGCACGTTTCACTTGGCTCCCAACTCTGGGAGCAAAAGCACTCGCCTGAGCGGTTGGATTGTGCCCCATCTTCTAACCCTCCTCCCTCCCTGCACAGGAATCAAGTTGTTTACCCCTTCCCATCTCTACCAGGACTTTACAGAGCCCCGTGGTCCTCTTACTGTGGCCAAGGACACATTTAATAGTCATAGAAAACAACTGCTGAGGTGTAACTGAGCCTTGGTTCCTGCCTAATGCCACGAGCCCAGCTCAGGGCAGTAGGACACAAGGATTTCCTTGACAAAAATCAAGTTTTGTGATTAAAAAAAAAAAAAGAAAAAAAGAAAAAAAAAAGAAAAAGTCATCTGTCATCTGATCTAGAAAGCACAGATTCTAGTTGCTACTGTAACACTGTTGTAACCCCCCCACACCATCACTTGCCACTATACCAGCAAGAAAAAGCTTAATTGCACCAAGCTGTTCCTTGGCTTTAACTAACCAATCATCTTCTGGAGCAGGAGACCATTTCCTTTCCCAAAAAGCACGCAGAGATCCAGGATCTTCGGGATGTCAAACAGGAAGTTATTGTAGATAATTTCCCCGAAGACAGAAGGAGTGATGAAGTGATCCTACAAAGGAAAAAAAAAAAATCAATCAAGTGATTTAAAGGTTCATCCCTATCTTTGACTGCAGGAACTCCAACATTCTAATGACAGCTGAGAGACACCTCTCCAAGGTGGGGTACGGGTTTCATCTCAGTCACAGCAGCTCTGTGCACACCAGGGCTGTGCCCTGACGCGAGCCAACCATGTGTCTGTGCCAGGCAAGAGCTTCCTACAGTTTGCTCAGTTCCCAGACCTGGCTCTCCACACGGCCAAACAAATGAGTAACCAGGCACAGGAACAGCTTCACTGCCACTGCCACGGAGAAATACCCCTGAGATCACAGCCCGAGGGCATCGCTGCGAGAGCGGAACCAAGGCACCACAGACACTGCATCAGGGATGAGCAGGGAAAAGCCCCCGTAGCTCTGCACCCCGGCTGTTAGGACACCACATCAGGGTCACGACTGCTCCAACGCTCAAACCCACACCACTCCCAGCAAAGGAACTCCTCTGAAGTTCTAGAGCACAAAGAATTACCCGGCGTCTGCGACACCGAGAAAGGAGCAAGCTAAAATGTGATTCTGGATTTTCAGGAGACAACTTTGCCTCCAACAGCAACTGTTTTGAGCCACGGTGAAAGGCAGCAGGCACATTGTCCTGGCTACAGCAAAGGGACGGGGATTTGTGCTGGCTACGTTCAGCTTCTAGAACTGCTGCTGACTGCCCTGTGACAACAGGCCAGTCATTCTCTTCAAATTACTCAGCTATAAAATGGTTTAAATGCTTGTCTGCCTCACTGGAGGGGTGAGATTTAATCAGATCCTGCAATGAAAGGCACCACAGAGGTGTCAGTGCTTCTGCTGAAGTGGTGCCAGCTGCAGGCTCCTGCCTGTTCCCACCCCAGTCCTCCCACTCCCAGACCTTTCCACAGCGCTGCGGATGTCACCGCTGGGCTAAGCCAGAGAATCAATACATCACCAAATAACCCCTCACGGACCAAGGAGGGTAGGAGGGGAGCAATTGCTAACACACCAGGTGCCTCCCTCATCCTGCCCGAAGGCCTTGGGAAAATTCCACAGCTCCTGATGGGAACTGCACTCCCACAATTAGGGCTGGGTACATCTTTTAATTAGGATGCCAGGAAAACAGTAATTTAGAGCGATTGCATTGGGCATCCAAAACCTGGGGAAAGTTCAAGGAGAAACCAGCATTAGCACAGCTCACGGGACACCACAAGGCACAGAGGAGGGGCCTCAAAGGAGCCAACGCTCAGCTGCTGGTGGCCTGAGGAAGCCCTGTCCGGGCAGCCGTGCAAAGGCCAACTGGCTCTCCCTTCTCTTCCAGGGGTGTATCATCACCTGCCATTACTTGGTTGATTGCCTGGATCTCCTTCCTACGGAATCACTGCATAGTTCAGATACCTCAGCTCTGAGTGGTTATCTCCCCGTGAGACCCAGGCTGATAAACACTCCCGGGGAGAGGAACGCAGCCGGACTCCATTCATCTCTCCACTTGTCCTTCTTTTCTCCTAAGCTATACATCCCAGAAGCCCTGCGAGGCAGGGAAAGCTTTACCTTGGACTCCTTGTGAGTGGACATTCTGAGGAAAGTCAGGAAGACGCTCCGATGAAGACGTTTCTGCACGTCGTTCACCTCGGGGTGACAGTCCAGCAACGCGTCGAACTTACGAGGGGCATAGCACAGGTAGGAGTCCAGACACTTCTGAAGGGTCTCATCAAATATCACCTTGCACGAGGACAGAGAAGAAAATAGGAAGAAGGGGCTGTCACACGGTCACAGGTTGTGCTCATGGGCAGCCCAGTCTGATTTAAGATCAATCTAGAACACGCAAGAGGGCTAAAAGGATGGGGTGTGCAGCAAAGCAGCAAACTGTTAAAACCCACACTGAGAAAAGAAATCTATAGGGAGTCTACAGTCTACTTCTAAAATTAATTACAATTAAAATGCTTAACAAACAACACCAGGAGCATACACAAGTCCGTATGGAAACGATTTGAAGTCAGTGGCTTTTCCAAGCAGCCAGACTGTTCATGTTTTTAATCCGAGTGTCCACAAAACAATTATTACCTGGCACCAGAACTTGTCGTGAGGTAAAGCCAGGAGCCAGCTGAGGTCATCCACAATGAATTTCGCCCGTTCCAAGAATTCTTCCACCAGAGCAGGGTCTCTGCTGACGGGTGGCGGTCTGTATAGCACAAAAGACCGATCTGCTTTTATTTCTGGGTGCTGCAGAAAGCCAAAACACCGCATTAAAACTACAGCCCCAGCGTCAGGAGCTCCCAGTTACTATTTCCACTGCTCGCCCATTTGTATGAAACCATCACAGCAATGGCACTTGAACACAATTGGGTGTTCAGCTCCCTGGCAAGTTCCCAGTCTTTAATCTTTCAAGGCAGCAGGTCAGTGGTTTTGTATCCATATTTATCAGTAACTTTTCCAGGCTCTGATAATTCGGCAGATGTTGCTCCTTGCACTCTGCTAACCCAACGCCTTGCAAAGCGATCCTCCCACGCCTTCCAAACAAACAGCAACTGCTTCGTGCCCGTGAAACGTGCCCTGCACTCTCTCCTTCTCCTCCAAACTGCTTCTTCCACAATATTTACAGAATCACAGAATGGTAGGGGGTGGAGG
>VWZY01003340.1:74836-99011 GCA_013399075.1 Chloroceryle aenea
ATAAGTGGGACGTGTTGAGGCTTTTTATTTGAGTACTTTCGGGGCTTTAATTGTGCCTCTTCCCCATGTTCTTAACAGTCCTCTGCTTTTGGTGGGATCTGAGCAGATGTTGCCCTTCTCTGGTAAGTAGTGTTTTGCCCCCTGCCTTTGCTCCCCCCAACATGGAGTTGAAGTTACTGGATTGAAGTTGTTCCCTCTTCGGTTCATTCTTTTAGGGAATGTTTTATCAGCAGATGAGACCTTGCGTTCCTTCACATTTCTCTGTACAGGAAACTGATTTATTTTCTTTTCATGCTCGCTTCCCTCACTGAGGGGGAGGCTTGTAGCTCTTGCAGACTTGAAGCCTGATAGGCACTCCTCTCCCGTGTGCTTTACGTTTGTTTTCCTCTGCGCCGAGCCCGTGTAGCCATGTGCAGTAAGGCTCCTCTGAGGAGAAGAGAGCTTGTCAAGTGAATCACATCAGGTAGTGCTGAGTGTGGTGACTTTATGGTGAATAGAAAGGTGTGTTTAACAGCCTAGGTGACTTCATTGGGAAGGGAGGGTGGTGTGACTGAAGAAACTACGGCAGCTTTCTTGTAGTACCTGTCATGCTCCAAGCTTGAGGTAAAGGCCCGAGGTGCCTTTTGTCTGTTAGTAAAGCTGTAGTATTAGAAAATTAACTGTTTTGGTGGCAGTGAAGGAGTTTGATGAAGGAGAGCTGGGAGATAACTTGAGGGGAGGAGGCTGATACCTGCGTTGCTTCAGCTGCTACTGATCACAGTGCTTTTGGGAAGATAGAAAAAGTGCTTTCTTTGATAGGACAGGAAATGCTGTCAACTTGTGAGTGTTGAAACTCTGCAGATAAGTAGAGGCGGGGCATGGGATCCTAAAAGTGACAAGTGTTTCTGTGTGCCTGCTTTGGAGTGTGGGGAGGGGCAGATGCGCGGGAAGATTATCTTGAGCAGTGGTGAGGTTTTGTGTGGGTTTTTTGAGTGCTTGCACTAAAAGGTGTTCTTGTCCTGCTTCACATTGTCCTGCTTCAAATTGTAGGAGTCATACACTGAGAATCAAGCTTAGTTCTCTTGCTGGCAGCATTACAGGTACCTGTCTAGGGTGCTGTTAATTTATCCATTACAATAACTTATTAAATTATTCAACTATCAGTGTTAGCTAGCTTAAGTAAGATGCTGTGTGACCCACAAGTGATCCCAAGCTGGTGGAGTAGGTCAGTTTAGTAAGATGTCTTCTTTTTTTTTCTTCTCAAAAATGGCCATCCACACCTGGAGGAGATGGAAACAGAGCATGCCCAAGCTTCTGAAGACAGAGGATACAGTATTTTATCTCCCATCTCGTTCCACCTACATACAAGCCAGGATGGTGGAGAGAAGTGTGTTGTCAAGCCTCTCAAGAGTAGGAGGAACGTGGCTGTGCAGTGCTTTGCTGGCAGTTAACCCCTGAAAAGGGAGGAATGCCAGGAGGAGGGTATTGTTAGGCTGCTGGGGTGATGGGCAGAAGCCTGACAAGCCTGCTGTAGCAAGGAAGGAAAAGTTTTCTCTGTGGAGTAAATTAGAGGAACTGGTTTAACATCCAGCACAAAGTCTGAGATCTATTCACCTGCAGAGGTCAAAAAGGGATGTGATTGCTGGTCCTGCTCTGGCAGCTTCCTACTGGGATGTGTAACTGGACATACTGAGAGAGGACTCTTATGCAGGTCATGTGACCCCAGATAATGCATTAGTGCTTATCAAATATTGTAAACTAGAATGGAAAGTCCAGATATTTAAATAGGAACTTGTTTCATAGTTGCTTTCCTTGGCAGAATTGAGGTAATACCTGTTTTTTTACAAAATAAGCTGCTGAGCACTAAATTGTCTAAGCCACGAGTGCAACTGTTCTGCTTCTGTCTCTGCTTGAGTAGCTGCTGGTGCAAAGATCCGCCTGTTGGATCCCATATGGCTTTTAGCTCTCTGAGAAATGAGCTTCGTGATTGGCATCCCCCCCTCTTCTAGCTCTTGGTGTTGTCAGGAAGGCTTTAGGAATATGCCTGGCACTCAGTTCTCTCTGTAATTCCTGTGAATTAACTGGATGTTAAAAGACAACTGTATCTTTGTGCTGCTTCAAAATCTCAGGGCGAGTGGCTTGCATGAAAGACCTGGAAGTGAAGTTAGTTTATAATGTGGGAAGTGGGAATACTGTTTACTGAGGCTTGCTAGGCCCAGTAAAGAACTGGAGCTCAGCTCCTAACACATCACAGCGTGTGCCGTGGATGCTGAGCGGCGCGGGACTGACTCCCGTGTGCCTGCGTGTGTGGGATGGGCAAAGGTCACAGACTGCAGCATCGTCTGGTGTCAGCTGTCCTCAGCCAGAGTGTAGCTGGTAACAGATACAGCCATGACTTTGTCCCTTGCTTTGGGGTGAGCCTGCGAGGAGGACTGACAGAATGTGCTTGAAACCATCGAAATCTAATTGCAAGCTAGAGCACGAGTAGCCCAGACCTGTTCTTCCCCTTGCCTGATGAGCAGTTTGTGGCAGTGGTGCAGGGGAGGGGAACACCAGCTGGCTGTAGTGATTCGGGAGGTAATGTCCTATCCCATAAGGATGGCCTCGAGTCAGTCCCTGCTGATCAGAGCTAGAGGGAAGAAGAGCCTGTAGGAGCAGGACAGAAGTGTGACAGAGCCTGGCCCAGGCTGCCCAGGGAAGTTGTGGAGTCTCCTGCTCTGGAGACTTTCCAGGCCCCCCTGGATCTGTTCCTGCATGGGCTGCCCTGGGTGCCCCTGCTCTGGCAGGGGGGTTGGACTAGGTGATATTTCAAGGTCCCTTCCAACCCTGAACATGCTGTGATCCTCTTGTTGAAACCAGTGGTATCCTTCACCCTGGAGTGCCTGGGTGCTGGTGCTCTGCTCACCTTCAGTTGGTACCAACACTCCTGGAAGTGAGGCTTGGAACAGCAGCGCCATGCCATGTGGAGAGAGATGGGGAGGAAGAGAAACACAGAGACTTTCTGGAATGTTAATGGGAATGGAGAAGCTATTTCTGGAATTATTGATGGCCATCAAGAAGTATTGTCTTTAAAGGCTGAACTTAAAATACAATTGCTGATTCCCAGCTTTGGTTCATCTTTGGAAACGCCTCTGACTTGGACTCTTCATCTAAAGCTTGGAAAGCCGCAGATGGTTTGACACGCGGCTGTGGCTGCCAGTTAAGCTATTAACTGGAAGCATGCTCTGCAGGAGTTACTGGGGCAGCTGGATACTCCAGAGGCATTGCTCCTCAGGGGTGTTCACGCTGGAAGTGGTTGCAACAAAGTAAGCTTGGTATGATCCAGCTGGAAGTGTTCTTTTTTGAAGTTTCTGTTTGTAGATGCACGAGCGAGGCAACTAATGACACTAGGAGTGACCATGGAGGTGGTGGTACCCTCCTGAACTCTGACAAGGGAGAAACCACCCTAGACTCTGAAATTTCAGATGGCCTACACGGGTGACTTTTGCCTCTCCTTGGGAGAGTTAGAATTCAGAAGGCTGGAAGCTGGATGGCCTCTCAGTGGTACTGCAGCCCAGCTTGTGCAAGCTGCTGTGCTGAAGTATTACCACTCTGGACAAGCGAATGCTTTCTAGTGGAACTGAATTTTAGAGAAGTGAGTCTGTTATTTTTCCTTCTGACTAGGAATGGAGCGAAAAGCTGCAAAGTGGCACTGATAGGGTGGCCTGGGGGCAGGCTGTTGTACAACCCGCCAGGCACACCAGTGGTGGAATATGTCCTCAGTAACCCATGCTGAGAGCTCTTCACCGGTATGAATCCCCTTTTTATACAGAAAATAAACCAAAAATACTGAATTGCAAATACTTCAAAGTATAACTGTGCAGTTCAGCCTGAGTTGAAAGAGGACAGAACATCAAAGAAACGAAGCCTTAGAGAAGCACCAGTAGGTGGAAAGCAAAGCCAGTTGTCTTTGGCCTTGCTCAGCACATCTCGCCGGTGTTTCAGCGTTCGCTGACGAGCCGTGAGGGAAGCGCAGTGGGTGTGCTCTTGCTGGCTTTCATCTGAGAGGCTGATCCAGCTGATGCTTTTACTGACTTTGGTGACATCAGTTCTCCATCGTGTTATTCTCCTGTGTGAATAGCATGGTCAACTTCAGGGTTTTGAGCTATGGTGTATCTTGTGAAGGGTCATCTTCCTGGCACTGCTGGGTGTTGTGTGCTCCCCTCCACTCCATTCTAGTCTAGAGACTCCCGTGTTTTCTGCAGTGGTAGTTTCCCAGGGTTGGATGGTGCTTCTCCACAGTCTCCTCTGGTGCAGTGCCTGCTGTGTGCTTCTGAGGAGAGGAAGTGGAAGCCTCCGGTGAGAGGAGAGATAGAAAGCTCATCTGCTTCATGGGCAAGCACACAAATGTCAAAGCTCTTATAGTACTGTCTTCTTATCTCCTGGCAGAGCTTTAAAATAAGAATCTGTGGTTGCATTTTAACTTGGTTACAGGAAGAATCAATTTAAATGTGCTTTTTTGCCTATTGGAGTAGGTCCCTGAGAAGGCTTGGGCTGAGCAGCATCCCCGGTAGATGCTGTGAGGTGGAAGCAGGATGTAGGGACTTGGTTTCTTGAGCTGGGGCAGTTGTGACACCTGGTAGACTCAGTGCTGAATGTACTTGGCAGACAGTAGTTGTGGGTTTAATTCCAGAGCTAAAGCTGTTCTCTCCTGGGACAATCTCTGCAGGTGTGGAGGATCTACCCTCTCACTTCCTACTTTCTTTTTTCCAAGTAAGGGTCAAAATTGTAAAATACTTTACAATAAATTCATCTTTCTACTTTTCAAGGAAACAACATTTTTAAAGTACCTGGCTACCCGTGAGACGTTCTCCCGTGCTGTGAGTACAGTACCCCCAAGGGTAAAACTTCTACCAAAGGCTCTCCTGCTTATGGTGTTTCTTACCCTATTTTAAGAGCATGAAAAGACTTTTTTTTTTTTTTCCCCATCAGGGAAAACCAGTGAGAAGCTGTACATCGTGCTTTAACTGAGATTTCTGGAAACAAAAAATAGCTTGAAATAGAGAGCTTTAGCTGGGGTGCCTGTCTGTGTGACAAGGTCTCTCGTGTATACAAAAGTCTCCAAGCAGTTTTGATTGTTCTGGTACTCGACAAGGTTTGCTCACAAGAATACCTAGTCAGTGTGGGGGGAAGTAAGGCACTTCAAGTTGAATTTGTGGAGGCAGACTGCTGCATTGCCATAATTAAGTCTTTGTAGTTTTCCTTTCTAATACCAGAGGTTTCTGCACTGGTATGGACATTATTTATAGAAACACTGTTAGAACAGTTTTCTGGTGCCCTTTTGTGGGCCTCATTTGCTTCTCCAACTTCAGGACTGGAAACTAGGGCTGTAATCAAAGCATTAATTCTGTAGTGCTACCTGAAAGGACGGAGCTTCAGGAAGAAATAAAAATAGTTTCTCTTTCCCTGTGCCTTTCAAAGAAGGCTTGACTCCTGTGTCAACTGGGAAGGGGCAGGCTCTTCACAGAAGGAGACTTTTCCCTAGTGCCACTTTCTCCACCCATGGAAGTACGTGGGGGAAGCTGTCCCAGCCCCCTGGGTGAGCCGGGGACAGAAATGCCGGTCTGCGTGCTGACAGGCCTGGCTTGAAATGGGGTCTGCAAAGATGAGAGGCACTTGGATGACTGACAGCCCTTGAAGAGTGGAGCGAAGGCAGGACTTGCCCCCGGGGTGGTTGCTCTCTCCCCAGCTCACCCCTGTGATGAGCAGCCTCTCATGGAGGGGTGGTGTGGGTCATAAACCTTCCAAGTCCTGTGAGTGTGACTCCGCAGTCTCTTTGTGGTTGGACTGTTCGGCCCAAGTAGGATTCTTATTTATGAGGGGTTTCTGCACAGCTGGTGGCAGGATTGCAGAAACTTGATGGAAAATCAGGTCTTTCCTCGAGTCTTTCTGTCCTGTAGGGTCTAGCACCTGATAGGTCACAGGTAGACTACTAGAATTTTTATTTTGGTTAGTTAGCTGCTAGAAATTGCAGTTCAAACTTCTGAAGAGTTGAGTGAAACTGGAGACTGACTTAAAGAAATGGTACCAAGAAGACTGAGCACCCAGAAAGGTTAGGAACAAGTTAGTTGCACCTCCTGTAATGCTGGAACTTCTTAAGACTTAAAACCTTTAACGTCTGGCAGTTGTTGTTATGTGGATAACTTGCAGTGCTTTTGATGTGAAGCCTTGGTTTTGTTGTACAGAAGAAGTTGGAATGATCCAGGATACTAGTCAGCCTAGTATTTAGCTCTGTCCTATTGCTCTTATTCCACCACTACGTGCTCTCAAAATGAGTGGCAATCCAGAGCTGCTCATGGAAGTGGCCGCAGCTGGATTTGGAATTGGTGGGAAGCCTTTCACTGGAATTTCCTATCTGGTAGTTCGACTGGGAGCTGCAGCCTGACTCTCCCTATTTTCTCTGCAGGATTGGCAGGAAGCTGGTTGCTGTGGCTGTTTGATTGCATCTCTTGTAGCTGTAATTGACCTAAATGTCTACCTGGGAAAGCTTTACTTACTGCACTGCTACCTGTGAGCTTGTAATTGCTATCGTTGGAAGCTAAACTTGAGATAAAAGGAGGTGCTGTGAAGTTCTGCTGTTGGTAATGACACTGCTGCATCCTTGATAGGGTGTTTGCTTCAAGACCTTTTCGGACCTAGTTCTGGATTTCTTGCAGCTAAAACCAGTCCTTGGTTTTATTTGCCTCCAGCCCACCCTATCTTCCCTGACTTTCAAAGCTACTGCTACCAAAGCTGACTTGGACTGTTCCGTGGGTTCTCTCTAAGTTTAGGCTTTTAAAATACTTGCCTCTCTCCTGACAAAGAACAGATGAGCCCTGATGAGAGGAAAACTCACCTGCCATGTCGCAGAGCAGCTTTGCTTGAGAACGAATGAGAACAGTGCTCCAGCCATTCTGCAGCCAGGGCTCACCGGGGGCTGACCAGAGCAGAAGCACCTTTCCTCAGTGCTGTGAGCTTTGATTTTATTTTCCTGTTTGAGTTTTCCTTAATTCGTGGATTTTTTTGTTTTCTGAGAACAAATATCTCAGTCTAATGTAGGCACCGTTGAACTTTTGATCTAAGAAACCTGACTAAAATGTCTAAGATGGCATTTCTAGGTTATTTTGATCATTTTTTTTTTCTTTAATAAATGGAAGCTGGAAGCAAGTGAAGTGTACATAATGCAAACGTGCAAGTTTATTGCCTCTGCCTGCAGACCTTCTACTTCTTTCCATCTGAGCACTGTGCATGTTGGGTTTTTTTAAGAGTGGATAAGCTTTTCATCAAATTAATGACTAATCCTTATCAAAACCAAACAAGTGTTCATCTTTACAGTGAAGGCTTTCTGTTCTTTAATTGCCTGGTGATCAGTGGACATACTAGTCATCAGTACATTTGAGAATTCAGATTATTTATTTTCTCTCACTGCTGGTAGCAGGAATTTGCTGTGAACAGGACATTATATTCTGGTTGGATACCCGTTGTAATTAAATTATCATCTTTGTCTATGTTCAGTGAACCTTTCTTTGAGTAACTTCCAAAAGAATGCACCTTTTTGCACGTTGGGAAAATCTGAACTCTCTGGGGAAGAAGGAGGAAGATGGAACAAGGTAAATATTTTGAGGTCTGCTGGGCTTTCCTTGCAGGTTTGGCTGATGGATTATGGTCAAGGCGTAGTTGTGTTCTAATGCAGAAAACAATAGCTTGCTTGTTTTCTTTTACTCTGGACTGGAATCTCTTAATCCCTTCAGACTCAAGCATGAGTATCACATGATTTGGAGGTGTTTGGTTAGCGTACTTCACTGCTGCAGAGCATCCCCGTGCATGACAAAGGAGTAAATCAGGACTGCATAGAGAAGCCACATGGAAATTTTCAGTTTTGGAGATCTGTGTCGAGGTGCTGAGTAGTTTGTCACTGGGTTCTGTTCCAGCAAAACTCAGGGGAACTGAAGCATCTGGGCAGTTAAACTTTAAGGAGATCAGTTTTCTGCTCTAAACTCCTGGTTTGTGATAAAAAGGATTACAGTTGCAGTGTACTGATGGTGTACTTCATGTGTAGCATACCTAGAAATGTATTTTATATATTTTTATATATAGATACCAAGCCAAGTGTTAAGAGCATTTGTATGGAAACTTCCTCACAGGAAACCCCTGGTGGTACAGCTGATGTGAGGTCCTTCTTTCAGAATCTGTGACCATGTGAGACATCAGTGGATATACGACTGCAGAACTCGTAAACCCCTGTCAACGTGAAAGAAGAATGAATATTTATTAACAGATCATTTCAGAAAACAGTAGCTTCTTGTGTAGCTCAGTAATGGTTCCAGCATGCCTGGTCACTGTCGTGTTGCTTCCCCCTGCTTCAGTTCCGTAGGCTTTAGTACCTGGAACCCAAAAGTCTTTCACATGGCAAACTGGGATTCTAGGTTTCAAATGACAGACGAGTGCTGATGGGTAACTGCTGAACGCTGCTAAGTTGTGTGGACTCATCTAGACAAGTATGTTTTGGGTTTTTCTTAAATAAGATTCCCTAAAATGCTGAAAAATGTTAATGAACTGAAGATGGCAAAAACTCCAGTGATTTAGAAGCTGCTGATGTTGACTCGTGGTGCTGCTCTTGCAGAATTTGGGAGGTTAAGCACAAGATCTCCATTGCTTTGCTTGGAGTAGCTTCAGGAGCGTGTTCTACCAGCAGCTGAAGCTGCTGCTTCCCAGGTTGTTTCACTCGCATCAAAAGAAATGCAGAGGTAATTGGGGAGCTCTGGTCATGGTGGCTCTATACTTAGCTCATTACTCCAGGCAAATTATCTTTTCCTTCTCAAGTGTTGAGTGGTAGGTAGGCTGGTTTCAGAGCTGTCTAGCTTTCAACTGCTGGGTCATTCTAACTCCTCTGCAATATTTTTACTGCGTAGGCACTTCTTCCTATGAACTCTTGAGAGACTGGCAATAACCAAACCGTGGAAGAGGCTAAGGATGAGAATTCTTTTAGTAATTCACTGGGGGGGGTGGAAGCAATGCCAAGCCTGCTGGTGTAATCAGCCTGGAGTAGGAAGCAGTGGTGAAACCTGCTTGCTGCAATGCTGACCTGCGGAGGGTGGCTGGGTTCGTTACTGTCCCTGTGCTGCGTGGGTGTGGTGCTCGTGGGGAGGACTCAGCCTGGGGGCTTGTGGACAAAGGGCGAAAGGATTTAGCTTGATTTGACAAGATTTGTATAACAAGGACAATAAGAGCTATTTCTTGCTTTTGTTTTTATGGCTACGTTTCTATCAGGCTGTTTGTCCAAGTGTAGGTGCTCCCATCCTTTCTGAGGGTGACACCCAGAGAGCAGTCCCATTAAAGTTAATAGTGCTGGTGCATTGCATCATCCCTCAGACCGCCACGTTCGCATTCAGCACTAAGGTATGAAGACTTTTCCTCTTGCATAAGACAACTAGATTTGCTCTGGTTGGGAGGAAGCAGTTTGGCAGCTCACTGAAGAGTAAGTTGTGTGCTGCTCTGCCTTGTAGCTTATTTTCTAAACATTATTTCAAGCTATTGTGCAGCTTTCTAAACTGCCTTAGCGAGATGAACAGCTGCCTGGGACTGGACCACTGCTCGCACAGAGGTGGCCATTATCCAGCCAGCCCTTGCTGAATGCAGCTCCTTCACTGCCTTTAGCACACTGCTTGTTCCTAGACCCAGATTGTTTGGCCTTCAAATTAGAGACCTGATAGGGCTAAGCCTCGTGTACTTGATTATATTTCAAGAGCCTCACAATTGCTGTATGGTTTAATCTGCTTTATTTCCTTTGAATTTCAAAGTATTTATAACAACTTTCTTTTTCTGGTTCTTCCAACAAAAATCAATTGTCAGTCTCATCATGAACGCTTGCTACTGTGTGTCAATCCCAGCAGAGTGTGGTGTACAGGTAAAGAAACATTTTTTCTAAGAATACACTGCAGATCTAGTAACCTTTGTTACTGAGCTCAACTGACTTCACTTACCAAAGGCAAGGAGTAAGAAGTTAAAAAGAGCCTTGTCAGAAGAAGTCAGTCCGAAGGGACTTGTATCATGAAAAGGGCAAGAAGGGACCAGAGGGTTTTTTTTGGTGCAAGAATTACAATATTAGAAGCAAGCAAGTGGGCTGAGGAGAATCTTACAGTTTAAACAAACACCTAATGCCAAAACAACCTCCAAAAATTCATTTGTGTGCTTAAACTTCACAGTTTTTATACTGACTCTTGCCAAGACAATTAAAGAATTCCTGGAGCTAGTTTGAATTTCCAGGCTGGTTTTGGAGCGTGAAAGCCACTTCTGCAGGTGCAGGGAACACTCAAGTCTGTACAGGTAGGCTGGCGAGTCCCAGTGGCTTTCAGCTGGGAAGATTTGAATTGTTTTAGGCATCTGAGGATGTTGCTGTGAACCACATTTGGGCAGTTGCAGCTGTACCCAGCTGGGGGGTTTGAGTGCTTGTAAAGGTCAGGTTTTGAACTGTCAGGAACTGATGAACAGTAAACTTTAAACTGGTGTTGTAGCACCTCTTTTCTAGAACTTCAGGCCTCCTGTCTGACTGAGAAAACTCAGGAGGAGAGGGTCCCTGTGTGGAGTGGGCATTCTTGAGATCTCTTTAACTATTAGTAGCTTGTTAAAATGCAGAAGGTGAAAGGAGCACCCAGGGCCAATTTGGAGAAGACTTGTTCAGCTGCATGAAGATCAGTTGTAGTAAAACAACTCCGTGCACCCATCATGCTTGCAAAAAAAAACCACAATGGTCACTGGATTTCAACAGCAATTAGTCAGGTTTTGCCATTGTATTCTCCCTTAGGTGACTTCACGGTAAGTATTGTTGAAAGACTTGACTTAGCCAAGTTTGTACCTGTTGAAACAAATCCAATGGCTTAAAACTCATCCAAAGAATCTGCTGCTTGTTAGCTGACTTCTGAAGAGCCCCTTTACCTGCAACCCCTCAAAAATCCTGTGGATGACTTGGTTATTTATTTATTCCTAACACTTGAACCAGAACTCGGAGAGTTTAAACAAGAGAAAGCTGGGAGGCTGGGGATCCGTAGATCGCTCCGTGAGTGACACGTTGTTTAGCCTCTACATGGGACTCAGGGCTTGTTGCCTTCTGCTGATCTGTTCCTCCAACACAGGTTTTTGTAACCTTTAAACTCTGTGAGTATAGGATAGGAATTTATCCTGTTAAAACCTGCATTTGTTTATAAAGAGTTGACTCCTGCTCACCTCCGGCCTACATGTTGAGATCTCAGTTATTGAAATTCCGAGGTGTGTGTCACTCTAAAGGTACTGGGTAGGTAAGTTTTTCCTTTACCAGAAGGAAGGAAATGTGACCTGTAGCTAACAACAGCTCTTGCTCTCATCACACCTTTTCATTCTTCAGTTTTGCTTACCTACAGTATTGAACCTATAAATTAGGATTTAGGAGTTGTTCTGCAGGTGAGTTTTTGCCTGTGAAATCCTGGGGATTTGCTCAAATACTTCTGAGGTGAATATCTTGGAAGCGACGTGTTTACATTGCATCCAGTTTCAATTTTACAGGCTTTCTTTTTGAGGAGGAATGGGTAAAAGCCCTTACCAATGTCTGCTCTGAACAGAACAGGCTGGGTTAATACTGTAACATGTACTGGGTATGTGGAGTGTCTTAAAAATGAGCTGCTTGATGAGGTAGGTTGAATGCAAGGGTCTGAAAGCTTCAATTCTGAAGTAAGGAGTAAGTCTTCCAGTCTGTCTGTTTAGATTTGCCCTACGGAATTTTTGCAGGGAGAAGTACCAGATATTTTTGTGTAAATTGGTAGGCTGGAGTTATATTCTCTCAGTATTTTGAGGTGGTTTGGTGTAAAATTGTCACAGAAATGTAGCTCGTACCGAACGGGTAGAGTGGGAGTGAAGGGGAGTTAAGTTCATCACAACTCAAATGTGGTTCTTTCTCTTCTTTCCAGCATCTTAACTCCTTGTCACAAGTGCCAGGGTGTTCCTTGCAGACAGATTTGAGGTAGAAATCTGCAGCTTCACCCGTCAGTGCTGGGTGGGTCAACCCATTTCATCCTTAACCTGCATCCCAGTGCCATGTTCAGTGTGGTTCCACCGGTACACTCTGAAGGGGGATGGTTAATGCAGTGCTTCTAGACCAGGGTTACTGCAAACAAATCATTAACAGGTGCTTTTGCAGTGCTTTGCTTTGCTTCTGTAGGTAAACTGGTCCCTAACTGGTTCCTGACTTAACAGCAGCCTTCTGTAGGTAGAGTGCTGCTGGTGTGCTGCAGTCCAGAGTAGCTGCAGAGGAGCAGGGCTGCTTTGTGGAGCTAAGGCCACTGTGTCTGCCTTACGGCCCCGGGGGCTTGGGCTGAACTGGGGGTGCAGCGAGGCCCGGGTGCTGAAAGGGCAGCTGCTGCTGGTTCCACATTATCCCTCAGAACAGCAGCTCCTGGGACTCTTCTGTATCCAAACCAGCTGAGTTTGGACGTGGCCTGCGGCTCTCCGCGGGTTTGTTTCTGCCACTGGTTGCCCGTGGTGCCGCTTGGGTTGTGCTGCCCATGTACGTACGAAGTGGAAACAGTCGCTTGCCTTCTCCCCTGCACTGTTATTAATTGTTAACTGAAAGAGTTGAATTTGTTTGGTTTTTGTGGCGAGATTTGATATGTTACTTGATAAAAGCTCACGTGCTTTCCCCAGATAACCCCCAAGGGCTAAGGACGTTTCATGGAGTGGTGGGTTATTTGCTTTGTGGATGTTAAGGTGGCGATGCATTTAATTCAGTAGTGAAAACGAATGCACTGAAACTTCATACTGGGAGGTTAGTAACTGGTTTTGTCACTGAGCTGCAAGAAGTAATGAAAAATGTGCAAAACACAACTGGATGTATTTTGGAGGCTGTTGCTAGAGGTAATAAAGTCTTTGAGCAAATATTCCTCCTGGCTCCAACAAGACTAAAAACTTGTTATCCATGTTGTTCAATACCTTTACAGCTAGGACCTCTAGCTCTTAATTCTGAGCCTTTGTTTTATCTTGGCTGTAAGCAAAACGATTCCCTGCCGGCTCCCCTCAGTGCTGGAAAGGCACCCTCGTGGCGAGGAAAATGGAACACAAGCGTTGCTGTGTTTGCTCTGGTGCAAGTTACTCCAGAGTATCGGCAGATCTCTTCCACCGGCTCCTGTGTCAGTCTGAGGCAGAAGCCAGTCTGCCAGCACACTGAATCTATTTTTGATTTGTCAAGATCTCAAAGGTAGAAACAAAAAGCACTTTGTCCTGGCTGCTCTCAGGAAGACTGACGCTTGAATCACTCTTCCGAGTTGTCTGTTCTTACGTTCTTGGCGTGCCGCTCTTGCTGAGCGGAGGACGTTGTTTTGTAGAAGTCACTTCCACTAAGTTCAAAGACTTTCATCTGTAGGTTGAACATCTCAAACCAGCAATTTCCACTGAGGTACTTGTCTGAACAGTTCCAGGCTCAACCTTGTCAGCATAAGTTGGTGAAACTTCTTTGGCAGTTGGTTTCCCTTCTGTAAAATAAGGCTGAAACTTACTGCTGGCTGCCAGCAAATCCTTGATGCTGAATCTCCTTTCACTCCATGAGATGAGAGGAAGGAGTGTGACTGAAGGTACTTTGTGATGACTGCAGAAGCAGCTCTAGAGAATCCGTGTCGCTGGGGTTTTGGTGGACTCTGGAGAATCATTCGTGCTTATTTATGCTGATTGCTGAGAGGTTCAAAGTCTGACAGAATATCCTGGAAACACCACATCCAGGTCCTCGTTCTTTTTATTATGTAAAACCTTTCTTTGTTGCTAATCCCAGGTGTTTAGATCCAGTAAAAAGTCTGAGTCTACCCTGCTGAATGATTTTCATGTGGCCATTTTCTGAAGTTCTAATCGTCAGGGCTTTAAATTCCTCGTGCTTGTTGGAGCGATGTGAGAATTCCCCCGACACTTGCAGGTGATCAGAAAGTATTCAATTGATCTTTAAGGAACTGAGTTTGGTTTCCTACTGTTTATTTCATGTTTTTCAGGTTTCCTCTTGCATTTACTTCAGTTCAGCAATAATAATTAACTCAAAGCCCTGGTTGAGTTATCATCTGGGGAGAACAAACCAATAACCATAATGCAGTAAGCATTATTGCAACTTCCTGGTAAAGAAAATTGGAATACTTGATTGACTTCTTAAGCTTTGAGGAAATAGCAGTGATGATAGAACAACTTTGGAACTGACTCTCACTTCAGCAGCTACTTACTGCTAGCAAAAAGCTTGGGGGGGTGTAGGAAGAATTGTAGTTTACTGGAGTCAACTGTTTGCAGCTTCCAAGGGTAAGAGCTGTTGATGAGGTTAATTTAGGTGAGCTGCTTGTTTGCTGCGATTGAGCACCAAAGAATGTGATGTGCAGGTATGTTTTTAATTACTGGTGCTTCCACAGCCAGTCTGGATGACACTGTTTACTTCCTTCTGGTGATTCTGTCCAGATGTAGGTAATCTGGAAATGGCAGAGTTAAGGACACCTGGATATTGCTGTCCTGTGCTCTCACCAAATCACCCCGTTGAATTGTGTGGGTCTGTCTCCCGAGATGGGTGCCCATCCCAGGTAAGAGCTGCTCACTGGGTGACAGAATGGGGGCCTCTTTAAAAGGAGACAAGGTCAGACACAGAACTTGGCTACAGGAGAGGAGAATCTTAAGGTCTGTAGGGCAGTTTCCGTGGACAGTTGGTGTGGACATGGCACTGAGGATCCTCGCAGTAAAGGTGAATCTCCTTTGGCTGCTTTGGCAGTTCTCTTGGCATGGAAAACACGGTTAACCAGCATGGATAGAGCCACTTAGGACCCCACTGAAAAGCTCTGAAGAACTGTGTGTTGTGTAAGGACAGCTCTGGCTCGGTGGGGAGCGGAAGGACGTGATGGAAAAGCAGCACCAGCGTACACGTCAGAATTGTTAAGGCTTCCAGCCTCACACTGCGGGCATCGGTTCTGTCCCGTTACTCTCTTTGCTTGCATAGCATCTCAAAAACTCGGTGCTTCCCTCACGCCATATCACCATGCTTACTTTTGGGCACTGATTGGAGCCTGGCAGGCTGGAGCCTGGCCGTGTGCTCTGCGATCAGCCTCTGGCTGCATGGCCGCTCGGGAGGGCCCAGGGCTTTCTGCTGGTGACACTCCCAGGCTCAGGCCACGCCTGCGTGGACGTGCTCTTCATGTGCAGGGAGATGCTGTGCCATACCAGTTCATAAGCTTCCAGGGTAATAGAAACCTTCCCTAAAGCCAACTTTTGGTAGTTTATTTGGTAGTTTATCTTGGAGAACTCGTTCAATGGCTCCTAAGAGAATAATGAGCACATTAGAGGGAAACTTGCATAAGACTTCTGACATCCTTTTGATAAGATAAAGCTTTGGCAGACAAAGTTGAAGTGTGGCAGGGGTGCCTCACTGAGGCAGGTGGCATGTGCTGTATTACCCCTACTGACTTTAAAGCTTGTTTAAAGCTTTAATGGTTTAAAGGCGTACGAATGCGTCCCTCCATGGGATCAGAATTGTCTGCTGAATATAGGTGTTTTGAGCAAGTATTGAAGGGTGTAAGATGAATGCTTGTAGAACAATAGTGGGTTTGGCATCTAGGACACGTTAAGGGCATTATGGAGACAGCTATCACATTAACAGAACCATTCTAAATCCACTTCAGCATCGGGCTCTTGAGGGAGGAATTGTGACGCCAGGACTCGCGTACGAATGCGTCTCGCGTGTGCACGTGAGGCTGACGGAGGAGCCCCGCATGCTGCCTTTAGGGCAGGATTTCTTTCGGTCTGGTTTGGGGTATGATACAGTTATCCTTCACTTTGGATGCGTTACACAAACAGCACTGCCTGTTCGGAAGGGGCTGCGTTGGGTATGGCAAGACAGGAAGATGGTTCTGTTCTACCTTCTCGCTTTGGGCTTCCGGGCTTTCTGGTTTTCCCTCTTAGGTTTTTAGTTTACTTGTGTACTAGCTTAGTCTTCCTCAGTTGAGCTGTTGGAGGGGAACACTTGGTAAGTAACACATGAATATTCTGGAATGGCCTGCTGTGAGCTGTTCAGTTGTCTGCTGCTTTCTTGTCTGTGAGCTTGCTCCCGATGGCATCACTGAAAGGAAGTATGGGGGTGTTCTGGGCAGGAAGCAACGTGTCCTGGGAGTCACTCTCTGAAGGGCACTGCTGAGCATAGCTGTTCTAATAACCATTCAAGTCCATCCTCATTGATATGAAACCAGTCAAATACCATCTCTCTAAACATTGTCCCAAACTGGCAACTCTTTTTGGCCAAACTAGATGGTCTCTTAAACATACAGACTCTTCAGGAGACCTAAAGCTGTTTGTTTATCGCAAGCAGATGTCACGGTGACCAGAAGGAGGGGGACGTTGCTAGGCTGAGGAAGCCTGTCTTGCAGTTGTCCTCCTTCCTACCTGTACTACTGGGAGGTGGGGCTGTTTTTCCCAGGAGAGGCCATAAGGCAACAGGTTCTGTAGTGAAAAGCACTAGTTTCACTAAAAGCGAGACAGAGCCTTGAATGCCAGAAGGCAGGACTGCCAGTGACTGATGAAGGATCTTTCCCTCGCTTCAGCCTTCCCTGTAAGCGTCTTGGTTTTCTGATGGACTTTGGTAGATGACTTGACTTGGGTAGCATCAGAGATGGGTGGTAATTTGGAGGGGGTTGGGGCTGTAAAAGTGGAGATAAGGCAAGAGCAGAACATGAAAAGCTGGAATGCTGCTGACTGCATTGATTCCTGCATCTGTGCAAGGCCTCCACATTAAATGTATGCTGCTGAAAACCTCCCCCTCCTGTCCTCTTTTCCATGGAAACAAAATGACAGGCTCCAGTTCCTCACTTGCCGCTTTAATTCTCACCAAGGCCGCTCTCGGGGCGGCCTTGCCCCCTGCTCAGGGTGGCCTGCAGCCTTTTCACCTCAAACCCTGCTGGTGTGGCACTCGACTGAGCGGTGGAAGCCTGAGTAAGTATCACTGGCTGGTTCTCAAGTCTGACATCATATCCAAGAATTAGATGGCTCTCTTTCACCATGGGGATAATGAAATAATTCCTCCTGTGTTATTCATTAACTCCCACTTCATTCAATGGCTCCTAAGAGGATAACGAGTGTGTTAGAGGTGAACTTGCGTAAGACTCCTGACATCTTTTTGATAAGATAACCAAGAGTTAAAGCCCTGGTAGCCAAAGCTTTAAGCATGGCAGCGATGCCTCACTGTGGCAGGTGGCATGTGCTCTATTACACCTACTGACCTTAAACTAATCAAATGGACTTCTCTGTAATGGCTTAAAGAAAATAGCCTGGTTCTAAAGCTCTCGTGGGAAATAACTCGTGCCCAGAGCCAGATGAAGGTGTTTCTTAGTGTGGAGGCTGCACCTGACTGGCTGAAAGGATCTGCCATACCAAATGGGGAGTACTGGTCTGTTCAGAAGGCTTGCAGGGAGCTCATCTCCCTCCAAGAGAGGTTTGTGTTGTGCAGTTGAGCCAGTAAACACATAATCAGAGTAAGCTGTTTGGGGGAGAAAGGGTGACTGGATATTACCAGGCCTGACAAACTGTCTGCTCTTTTGACTGTTGCTGTGAGTGCACTGGGTCAGCAGTTCATCCCCCCAGGTAGATGAGCTCACTTTAAGCAGAGGCTGCCTCGGACACCTGAAGGAATCCAGACCTTCAGGTGCCCAGTAAGATGTCATGTTACCTGGTATTTGTAGAAGCACTGGGTGAGGGAGGGAGCAGTGACTTTATCTGGGCAGAAGCTCTGGGTGGTGGTCTGGTGAGTCGGGCACCTGCCACCCTGGAGAGCTACTGTGTCCCTGCCCTGCTGTGGGTTGTGGTGCTGGTGAGTTACTACAGGCGAGTGGTTTGGTGCCGAGTGCCCAGCCCCAGGCCCGAGTGCTCGTCCCTGCAGCCCAGGCCCCCTGCTAGCAAAGGTGCAGTTCTGAAATAGAGCAGGATACTGTAAAAATCAGGAGTGTCTGAAGTAGACTTTAGACAGCTGTTCTGGATCCCAGTCCTGGAAGATCCTTCTGGAGCCTCCAACTATTATTATACTTGGTTTTTCAACCCTTTAAGAAGATGAGAACCGCTGAACCACGCAGGACAGCGTGGAAACTGTGGATCTGTAACAGAAGCAGCACTATAAAATGAGCAGTGCAGGAAAGATTGACTTGATTGCAAACACTGCCCTGGCTACAAGGCTTAATAAAAAATGGAAGTAATGAGAAGTTCTGGCTTCAGGGAGTGTCACCCACTGAGTTCACTGAGGGTGGGTGGGTGTTTCTGGGAAGGCAGGGATGGAGAAAGGCATTGGGGCTCATATATATTCCAAGAGAAGCTGAACTAAAGCTGCACGGGTGATCGTTGTGCTGGCATTTCCTAGTGTGTAATTCTTCCCCCTGTGCTTTAGATAGAGACATTTTAAGGTTCAAGAAGTGGGTTTGCACGGCGTGCAGGAGTGGTGAAGGTGACCTGCTGTGCCATTAACACAGGGCTCTCGGGCTGTCGGCTTTGCCTCCCTTGGTTACTTTATTGTGCAGCCCCAAGTGGCAGCCTAGCCCAAAGCCCAGCCCCAGAGCGTGCCTGCCCTGTCAGGAATCTTCCCTTCCCGCAGCGCTTGCACGCACGCCCCTGCTCTGACTTACCTGGAGTAGTCAAATACCAAACAGGCCACTGTTTGTTACGTGTTCGTGCAAGGTCTGTTTAGCAGCACCCGTGGTAACGGTGAGCGCCACATCTTCAGTTCACATCAACCTTTAGATTGCTCAGACTGAACGTGAAGTGTGGCTGCAAGTGCTGGTTCATGAATTTCACTGGTTGTTCTGGAAGCCTCTACCACCAGGGATGGCTTTCAAAGCAGTTCTGTCAGCCAGCCCTGAAACCCATGCAGGGATGTTGCATTTTCCAAGCGGGTGACACGGATGCGGTGCTTTGAATAAAACATGCACTTGTTCTTGGTCGACAGACTAATTTAAGCTTGCCAAGTAAGCTTTCCTGCGTCAAGGTGTGAGCCTTCATCCGGGAAAGGAGTTTGGCTGCTTGCTGCCATTTGAGTCCAGCTCTATAAACTGTATGCGAGCTCTTCCAGAAATACAAGGCCTGAATACTGAGGTTGTTCCTGCAGAGAGTTGCTGTTTATCTAAACTACAAATGCTTTTTTATCTCAGCTCTGAGCACTTTTGTCTTCACGTGTAGGTTTGTGGCTTCTGCCAACTGCAGAAGCTCTTGCAATAAAAGTGAGGTAGCCTTAAGTATCCTGAACTCTTTCTTATCCTTGTTGTTTTCCTTCGTTTTGCTCAGAGTGACTCTCCCTTTGCCTCTGCCTGTTTTCCTGAACTGAGTTTAAGGTTCCAACCTTAATATTGGAAGAGATTGCCTGGAAAAAAAAATCCTGGTGATATCCAAACCTTGGGTGGACAAGTCCTTGAGCACGTGATCGAACTGCAACTGTGTCAAGTGGGGGCTTGGGCCAACTGATGTTCACTTGTCCCGTTCAACCCAAGCTGTGACTCTCTTTGCACGTGTGTCTGTCCTGCTGCTTTATACTTCTCCCTTTCAGCTTAAAGGGGCAGGAGTAACTTCTGCTTTTTTGTAATTGAATGTTAACTCTTGTTCCTTGGATGGCACTGAAGCCCCCGGTGTTGGATTGAATCTCTCTCAGCAGGAAAGCTTTCTGTGAAGGTCACTCCTCCTGGACCTGAGGCAAGCTTTACTGCTGGCAGCTTTTATCGTTCCAGGAAGGAAAGAAATTCCAGCTGTTTGGTTTCTCGCTTGGACTCGGACCAGTGTTGACACCTCACAAGATCTTTATGGAGATCTTTGAGTACCTGAGCAGTTTCATTATTGTGTTCATGTTGTCAGCGGCTTCATCCCGCTTACGCACCGTGAAACAGCACGTGGTCAGTTGAGACTGGGATTTTTTGCCGTTTAATTTCATCAGGAGCAGTAAAGCAGGGCCCAAACCTCAAGTACTAAACCACCTGTTGCTCCATATTTATGTTCTGTCTGCTTTCTGAATCGAAGCAAATGCAGCTTCATCCTCGTGGTGTAGGACAGGCATCGCCGTTGTGCTCAGCACTTGCTTTTGCTATTAAGTTGCTTGCCAGAGGACACTTCAAACTGAAGGGTAAGGAACAGAAGTAGACTAATTTAGCAATCTTACTTAATTTTTACTGTGAAATGCTGCTTCTGTGCATTTAATTAAAGCTTGATATCTGCAAGTCACGGGTAAGGACTGAAGTGCTACAAATGTGTAACACTTGTGCTATTTTCCCATCTTTAAGCAAGCCCCTGCCCTACTCTGCGTGTGGTTTTGCAGGTCTTTATAGCATACAGCTCAAAGGGGACATGCTAAATTTACTGTCTGGATGGTTACAGATCTTTTTAGATTTCTTTAGAGCAAGTTTAAGTCTTGCTGTCTGATAACAAGTCAAGTGTAAACCAAAACTGAAGTGGAAAACTGAAGAGGTAGGAAATCCGACATATATATTTTTTAAGATCTTGGATTAAAACATATTTAAAAAGCAAATTACCTGACATATCAATAACAGAATTAGCTGTTGAACTTCACTTGCTTCTACAGTACCCCTAGGGAAGCTGTGGATGATTTAGGGAACTTGCTGAAGAGTCCAAGCTTTTCGTTTGTGGGTTTGGTTTTCTTTAAGTACTTAAGATAAATCATCACAGCCAAATCTTTCTACTAAACTAGGATTGGCTTGAGTCACCCAGGGAAGGAGTGAATGCTCTCAAAAGGATAAAACACTTCAGTGACTTCTTATGTTGTTTATATTGTTAGCCTTCCTCCTCAGGGTTTGTTGTGTCCACCCGTACAACTGAATTTCCCAAGTGGAAATAAGGGAGAAAAGTTTTAAATGGAGGTTTACTGGAGGTCAGTGACTCCAGGCTAAAGTAACTTTGTGGGAAGTGTGTTCCGGATAGTCCAGGACAGGTGTCTGTGCGTGCAGGTGGACACATTCCTGCAGCATCAGCACGAGAGCTGGCGGCCCTGCTGTAAGAATGCATTTGTCCGTGCGGATGGCCACTTGTTGCTGTCTTGCCATGCTCTTTGGAAGGACATTTAGTACAAAACAGGATGGGGGGTAATGCCTCATTGTGGTAAAAACCTAAACAGAACGTGCTGGGGGGTGATTTAAGTGAGCAGGTAGGAAATCCAGGCTTAGATCCAGCTGGCCCAAGAAGGAAACTCCCTCCTTTTGGTTCATCTTGCCACTGAAACGGGGATTTCAAAGGTCACAGGTTACCATATAGGATTAATTCCTTTCTCCACATAAGGCAAATATCTGCTGGTACCCTCCTGAGGAAGCTTGAGCATTTAGGTCAATGGATTTTTTTACTTCTAATACCAAAGTGGGGAGGGGAGAGACTGTCTGTGGCTAGTAACTATTAGCTGGGAGTAGGTCAAACCCTTTTCACTAGCAGAGCTGCTAGTTGAGTTTCAATTCAAACCGAAACTTAGTGTTTTGCTATCCTTAAACAGCCACAAAACCTTCTTTGGTGCCTCTGAAATGCCTAAATATATTTACCTTTGGCTTCATGCTGTTCAGCTTTGTAGAAGCATATTCTGTTAATCCAAGTAAATTCTTTCCTGGCTCTGGATGTCTGTGCAGCCTCAGTGTGGACTGACAAGTTTGTGTATTTTCAGTATTACGGAAGCTGTTACAGAGGAAGAATTCAGAGGGAGTTGTCATGACCAAACTCAGCCTCCCTGGGTAGTCTGGAAACATGACTTCAGAAACTGTAATTGTTCTCGCCATTGAGGCGTTCAAGATTGGAACAAGCTGGTTGCATAGCGTGTTACCTCGGTTTATAGCTGGAGGGCTACTGGCTTTAAAAATAAATAAGCTTTAAAAATTTACATAACAGAGCCAGCTGCTTCTAAACCAGCACTGTTGTGCCTGACGAAGAATAGATTTTGCAGTGTGAAAAATTAACGAGGCTGTTGAAGACCTCTCTACTTAATACCAGAGACCATGTATGTAATTGATCTTCAGAACTAGTTATGAAATTGAAAGGCGTCAAGACTGGCTCCAGATTCCTTCAGGCAGTTTAAGAGATGCAAAACAACCTGGCTGCACTTCCAGCCCCCCACAGCACAGGGCTGTGTACAAATGCTGATCAGATCCCTGGTGCTGGGTTAGGCTCCGGGCGAGACGCGGTCTCGGCTGTGCACAGCTCCTCGCTGGAGTTCCGTGTCCAGACGTCGAAGGGCCCTTTATAAGACTGACTCTCTCTTTGCTTACCTTTTCTTTTAGCTGGGGAGCCCCATCTCCAGGTCTTAGTTAAGTGCAGTTTGCAAATGGAAAGTAGTATTTTTGCCAGCTACGTTTCCTGCTTCTGAAAGGAACTGTGACTTTCCATGCGTGGAAAAAGATGGGAATAAACAACTGTCTTACTGTTTGGAATACACTGAGGTGATTTAACTATGAGAGAAGGTATTTGCTCTTCCTCCTCTTTCTCCTAGGTCTAATGAATCAGCTGGCCCAAGAAAGGACATCGAGTGGCAGGCTTCTTGGAGGCAGCGTGCTGGTAGATTAGCCAAACCAGTTTGGTGTCCCTTGTGATCCCAATGTAGGAAGCCTCCTTAACTGGGGAAGGCATCCGAGCTCTGTGTGTGTCTGAACACACACAGGGGGCTGAAGCTCTTGCCTGCTGTGCCTTCCTGAAGGGCAAGGCTTATGTGAGTAGAAAACTGGCCTAGAAACAGAATGTGCTGCTGAAAGTCTGGGGAAGTTGAAACTGGGAGTGGATTGATGCAATAACCCGTTTGTTCTAGCCGCTCTAATGTGAGGAAGGTAGTGACCTGTTCTGGTAAACCATGTTGTCTGGTTTTGGACTGGAATGTGCTGTCTAAATGGGAGCTAGCAGCAAGTTTGCTGGCCTCCTTATCGTGCGCAGGCACACATGACATGGTTTTATCTCTCCTCTTTTGACTTCTGCCGCAGGGTCTCTCCCCACTGGAACTGCCTGGCTGAGCAGTGAGAGCTGCCCATGACTTGGCAGTCCTGCGAGTGATGCCCAGACAAGTATTTGGTCTGCTCTCTAGAAAACAGCTGTTTACAGGCCTGGAAAAGCCAGGCTGATCCTTGATTAACTCCAGAAATGGGAAAATTAGGTGCTTAGCTCATACAAAAGGGGTCTTGAGTCTAAATAAAGCTGGCTGTCTACCTGGGTCACCTCTTTCAATGTGATTCCTTGAGTCATTACCAGGATCAGTTTGCATGTGCTAATTAACTACATGCCTGAACCCAATGCTCCTCTTGTATTGAATCAACTTACTATTTCCTTCTGTAAATAAAGAGTAGCAGCAATGCTGTGATCAAACATGCTTACCCCTGCCATGGCTGGAAGCAACTAGCTCTCTATGCCTGAGATACCATCACTGCTGTGTGTTACAGCTCCAGACACCTCGAGGACAGAGGACACTCGTGTGTGTAACAGCTCCACTGCAGGCCAGGGCTTTGGGAGGTTACCTGGATCTGAACTGTGAATGCTGCTGTTTATACTTGGCCTGCTCAGTGCCTTGAGAAAGCAGTACACAGTTAAGGAGATGAGCGAGCTCTTTGACTAGCTCTGTAAAGAAAATGCCACTTCTGCGGGTGTTGAAGTGATTCTTAAGCTGCCTCCAGTTCTCTAAGTTCTAGATGTCCCACCGTTGCTTTCGGGCTCTGCTTTCCACCAAACTTTGCTCCAGAAGCAAATGATACCTACAGCAGTGCAGAGTAGTGATTCCGTGCGCCGACTCCGTTCTGGATTGCTCTTGTTTTGCATCTGGGGCTTGGGTTGTGTCCTGAGGGGCCGGGAATGGCAGAGCTGGTGTGAGGTGAGGAAGGGCAGCGTTCTGTTGGGGAGGAGTACAGGAGCAGCACCAGATGGATGGGGAATTCAAATGTAGTCTGTTTAAAAGCAAATCCTCTTTAAGTCACACACTAAAATACCCAACATTTTCACAGTTGCAGCAAGTTGTAGTGTTGGCCATTGGAAAGGATTCGCTCTCACCCTGTACGAGCCAGTCCAGTGCATGTCACGGGACGCTGAGCCTCTCAAAGCCTTCTCTTCTGGATGGAGACAGGCAGGGCAGATGTGCATCTCACCCAGGTAGCCTCCTTGACTCAGCAGGTTTTCTCAGTGCAGTTTAGGAAAGAATGGATTAAAACTGGAGGCCAAAATT
>VWZY01003340.1:99400-109748 GCA_013399075.1 Chloroceryle aenea
TAAATTGAAATTCCAAAGGGGTCTTCAAAGCTGTTTCCTGTTTCTTTGTATTTTCAAACTTCCATCATCTTGATTACGTGTAGTTCTCCAGTGCTGTGCTGACCGGTGATAAAACACAGCCAGTATGGAGCCTGTCCTGGTGGCTGTCGTGTAGTGCCCCATCTCCTGGAGCAGCAGCTGCCTCTTGCCAGTGCTCATCCAGTGAGCTAAATGAGTTAAAGCTACTGGAGGAGGGCAGAGGGATGAATAGGTGCTTTGGAAGGATGAGTAAAGCCTTTCAGACTTTCATTATCCCTATTTATTTGTTTGCCTTTCTTCCAGGAAGGAAGGAATAGGGGAGGGAGTGTGACTAATGGCCAATGGGCTGTGAGGACCTTGGTGGAAAAGTGGGAAGTACGAGGAGCAAACAATTCCTTCTTACTCTGATCTGTCATTTCAGATGGCAGCTTTTACTGCTTGTTCTCAGTCTCGCTCACTTGCCTTTTCTGTTTCATAACTTCAGTCTAATATTGCTCTGTGGTCACCTTGTGATGCAACATCCCTTCCCCAGTGCTCTTGGTCACCGCTCTGGCCTAGAACCTGCACGGGTCTCCTGAGCTTCCACCAGCTCGGGGCCTGCTGGTGCTCCCTGTCCTCTCACCTTTCGTACCGGGTTAGAGCAGACAGACCTCCTAGGTCCTGCCTGGGAGGTAATTCTTGTAGGGCATGCACACACAATAGAGGACTAGGGAGTAATTGAAATGAAGGAAAATGGCAGAGGGGGTTGTTAAGTTGAGCATTCAGCTTCCAGTGGCTCATCAGAAAATCTCTGACAGGTAAATTACAGCCTGGCTTACATATGGACAGCACAGCATTTGGATCTTGGGGGGTTATCCAAATGAGAGAGGAATTCAAAGAAAACCTGTAATCTTAGAAGAAAAAGTGACATGTTCTTCCAGTTTTTGTTTCAAGCTTGATGTGGTTTATTGACCTGGGTTGTGTGGAGATCAGTGAAGGAGAATGTTGATATGTAATCCTTGATTCACAAATACTGGTTCTGAAAAACAACTTCTTATTTATTGGAATAATTGACAGTATAATCCCACCTGAAATTCCACAGGTATTTTTTTTCTTTCCATCAGTTATGGAAAATTGGGCCTTTCCCGGTGCAAGGTGACGCTCTCTCCACTGCCATTACCTATTAACTAGCTGCAGTCTCCCCAGTGCTTGCCTGCCTTGCCTCCTGCAGTCTCTTGCCATTTCAAGCTTCTCTTACTGTTTGAGATGGTTTTCATTTTAACTTGGAGCTCTTGCTTCTGCATTTAATTTTTTGAAGCGTAAGAAGTGATCTTTAGTATGCAAAGATAATCAGATTAATCAAACTGCTTTTCAAAACAGCTTAATGCCTCTTCTGAGTGGGAAGATGAAGGGAACTAATATCCTCCCTGGAAAGAGCTCCCCGGGAAGCTGAATTACCTGCCATTAATCTGTGAGTCAGAGCAGTGACAGATGATGAGAGAGCTTTTTCGATGCTCTGGACTCTTGCAGTTCATTTTATTTTTCACTGGGGTAGAACTAAGCGGAGTAAGATATTTTCTGTGGTGAGGGAAGGTGAGATACTCAGTGTGGCTGCTGATCTCTGCTTACTCCCTCGCACAGCTGAGTGTTGGTGTGTACACTCCTTCCTATCCAGCCTCTTTCCAAACTGGAAATGATGTCACTTAAGCTGGGGAAGCCGAGGACAGAGGAGACACGTGGCAGTAGAGACCAGCGAGTCCCTCCCTGCAGGTCAGCATTCCTCCTTCTCCGGGTGCACGTTCTGCAGCTTTCCGTGGAGCCGGAGCCGTGCGCTGTCCCAGAGCGGAGCGCTCCTGCTGCTCTCGCCCCTCTGGGGATTCCAGCCCAGCCACGAGCTCACCACATCACCCCACGTGGTAGGGAGCTGATAGAAGCACGCTGTTCCTGTTCCTTTGCCCACAATGAAGAGGGTAAAGATAGTTTTGGGGGAAAGCAAGCTCTAGGAAGAATGTAAAATGGAAAGAGGAGAACAACGAGCTATAGCAGGGTGGGCTAAAGCTGAGCGGAAAGTGGCCAATCCAAAAGGTGATGACCTGGTAAGTGTGGGATAAAGTGGTGCAGGAGAAGAAGGTTCAGAGCCAGGTTATATGGGAGCAGCGGTGCTGTAGAGTTAGAACTGGAAACAGGAAGGGAGAACCCTCGATCAGAAGCTGCACTTGCATAATAGTAAGGTTGTGACAGAGTGTGGCATAACCAGGGCAGAAATACCGGGTTTCAAAAAGCAACAGGGGGAGTTGATTGCCAGAAGCAAGCTTGGTTTGGTTTTGTTCCTCTTCATCTCTGAGGATAGCTTTGGCTGTAGCTAGAGAATATTTGTATTTGTTTTCTTCTCAAGCTGTTCTTCTCTCCTGTCATTTCACTTTATGCTTATCACATCCTCCCTCTTCTGCTCTCGCCAGATACGGCCTTTCAGCGAAGAAACTGAAGTGACAACTTTCCAATCTCCTAATTAAACATGTTTACTAGAACTTCTCGAGAGTCTGTTTGCCAGTGTTTCACTGACATGTGCAGGAAAATGTTGTGATGGACTCGTCACATGATTGAGACTGGAGGTCACGTAGTCCAGCGCCCCGCTCAGAGTAGGGCTGGCTTAAGGTCAGGTTGGGTTGGCGAAGGGCTGGCCAGGTCTGGACTATCTCCAGGGATTCAAATTCTACAGCTCGGAAACCATTATTCTGAATTTTTCCTCCCAATTACATTTTTACTTCCTGTTGCAGTATGATGGACATATCCTCCCACTATTCTGCTTCTCCATAGCATCTTCCAAGAGAAAACAGTGGAGCAAAACCTTTGTGCTCGTCAAGTGTTCACCTTCTGCTTAAGTTGTCAAACAGTCCCCAGAGAAGGGTCTTAAGAGGATGCAAAAGCAAAAGTCAAATTTGTGTCCTGTTCACATCACCCTGAGCATCAGAGCCCTGTGGCAGGTGACCCTTCCCGTGTCTAGCGCTGGGTGACGTTGGCGTGTCCTCCAGCATCTCGCCTAGATCAAAAGTTGAAACCAAACCCGCTCTGAGAACGTGCCAGCCTAGTGCCAAAGGTGGTGCAAGGCCAGTTCCGTTACGAGACGTGGTTGCCTGTGTGGGATTTACTGGAAGGGTCCTGTTCCCTCTTCCATCTTCCACCCCTTGGTGTCTAGCGGTGCTCAGTCCCTTCTGTGTGGGTCTAGGGCAAAGGAAAGGGTGGAGCGTGTGGTGGGGAGGCTCCATCGCCCTCCTCGGGGAGAAAGCTTGGATGTGCTGAGCTGAATCAATAAACCCTCCTTGGGCTTGCTCCTCCCTCCAGCCTTTCTGTGCTGCAGTCGAATTCGCAGCCACGCTGCTGCTTACAGGCAGCTCTTTTATTATTTATTTTTTAAATGTATTTTCTTTTGGCACAAGTTGTTGACTTGCGAAGCGATAACATTTGAGGTGCTTATCAGGGAGCAGCAGCCTCGCAGGAGGAATGCTGATGAGCGGGCGGCGAAGGCTCCTCTGAATGCTGGCAGGAACAAAGTGGAATTATTAACGCTCACATGGGAACATTTTTCTCCTGTTTTTAACCTTCTCCACAAAACTGGAGATTCGGTGGCTTCTTCCAAACCTCATGAAATTCAATAAAAAGCTTGTTGCAGATTTTCTGATGGTTTGCTGGTTGGGTTTTGCTTGGTTTTATTTTTTTCCCTTGAACCCAAACCACAAAACTCAGTCTACCTCCTGCTGCCCTAAACGTGGGTCTTGCTTTTTGAAAAGCAAGGACGTGGCCAGAACGCTGTCCCTGAGTCGTTCTCGAGATGCATAGTTTGCCTTCATAGCTTTTTTTCGTTGTTTAATAAGCTTCCCAAGTGTTCCTGTCAAAGGTGGCTTTGTACAACCTCCCCACAGCGAGGCTGAACTTGTTGCTTGCTCAAGCTGGCACCTCAAGTAAAGCTCTGTCCTTTCTGCTTCGTGCGCTGTGTTTGTTACCAACCCCTACAGCTCCTGGGGCTGGCGTTTGCCTTGGGGCTTGAGGGATGGTCCAGAAGTAAACACAAGTTGACCTCTGTTGCAGGTAACCGAGTGCTGCTGTTTGAGAAGTGCCTTTAGAAGATGGCAATTCTGGCTTAGCTGGGTTTGTAGAGCCCCGATGGGGGGTGGGCAGTAGGTGCAGATGTGTCTGCAGTTCCCCTGAAGCGAGTCCTCCGTGTGAAATGGTAGAAGTTCTTTTGCTTGCTTCATCTAAATTTATGCTTCTAAAACTATTTCTTTCTACCACATCAGTCCCCAAATCCTCCATCCTTTTTGTACTGAAAGTAATTTTTTTTCCATCATAAGCCCTAAACTGAAAGGCACAGTAATGCAAAATAGATATTTATTTTTCTAACGGACTAAAACGTGGAAATTAATCCCTAATTGTGGCACGTGGCAGCACAAGCAAACTATTTCTAGAGCAGGATTTTATGTTTACAGAAGTTGGACTTTCCAGGCACATACACATGCAGCCTGCTATTGGGATAGCTTCCAAGCTCTTGGGAAGAGCAAATCTGCTTTAGGAACGGTTGGGTTTAGTCTGGAACTGTAATTTGAGGGTTTGGGGTATTTTAGTGCACAAAAACCAAATGGATCTTCTATAAAAGAGCTCTCCTGGACCCATGGATCCCATTTCTGTGATCTAAAGTAGTATAAAAACCCCTTGAATTATGTTGTGTCCCTGCTTTTTGCACTGTTCCCTACCAAAAAGAGTCCTTAACCAGTGCTCCTATAACCTGCCAGGCTCCAGCCCTCGGGGTCCCTTCCGGGGCACGTCACCGTCTCGGGAGCTACAGCTCCGGCAGTTAGCACTGTGACCAAGCAACAGATGAGTTTCTTGTACCAGTTGCTAGCTATTTAAGAAGTGGTTGAGTTTGTTTATTTCTTTATTCTCAAATGAAAGCTCGTGTTTTAAAGTACCTCCCTTTCATCCGCAGCTGCCAATGTGAAGTGTCGGAGGAGGATCATCTGAAAGTTTCCGGGACGAAGAGGGCTGCTGTATTACCTCTCATTCTGTGGTAAGTTAATGATATTCTTTGGTAAGAGGAGTTACCTGTTGAAGGTGAACTCTGGGGCAACATTGGCTATTTTCTTCAAGTGTTTTCTGAGATGTTAGACAAAAAAGTCGGGATTTTGAGTTGGAATTTGCAACTTCTTAGTTACAAAGAAAAAGGGACTTCTGATTCTCAGTTGACCGGTCTTCAAACGTGCCTCCTTGTTTACCATGCTCCTACTCCTGAGTCACCCGTATTTTTCACCACATCCCCAATAAATACTTTGGAAACTGTTCAGTTACATCCACGTGTGGTGCCAGGGAAGAGGAGGAGCTTTGCTTTCGGGGCCTGAAGTGTGGGAAGCCATTTATCCTTATCCCCTTCCTAAAGGAGAAGAAACATTTACAGCTGGTGAAACACCTTTTGCCAACTAAATCACGTCTTTGAGGGTCTACTCCATTTGATTTTGCTATTTAAATAGAATTTGGCGTCTGGACTGGGAAGGGAACAAAGTGAAACCGTTAGGCACTTCTTTTTCCTGTTTCTTTTTCTCCCCCTCCATTTTTTTTCCCTTGTTATAAGTCCAACTGCATTTAAAACCAAGCGAATGTAAGTGAACCTTTATTTATGTAATCTTTTGGGTGGTTGTGAGAATCACTGGCAAACAGATGGGTATTGCTAGTCTTAATTATGTCCATCATTTACACCAGAAGGCACATCGGAAATGGAGGAAGCTAATTAAGATATTCCCATACTGGCTGAAAGGAACCTGAACGTACCACCTCTCCTAATCATTTATCCTTCCAAGCAGAACATAAGGATGGAGAATTAGCAAGACTAACCTCTCTTTTTGGTGTAATTTAATCTACATGAAACTCCAGCTGAAAGGGCAGCACGGTAAATTGATAACACAACCAAACCCACCTAGTTACTTCTGCCAGCACACCCAAGCTTCACCGCGCTGTGTAAGGGACCTCCTGTTTATATGGGATCCTATTTTCCTGGTCTGGGAGACTTTACTAAAGGCACGGATGGAGATGGATTAGGAAGCTTTGGAAGAGAAAGAACTTGAGCTAGGAAGTGTGGTGCCAGTTAATTCCCACCATCCCAGGCTGCTGCTCAGCACAGTGTGATCCCTGGGCCCAGGGGTGAGTTTCCCTTCCCCTGCGCTCCACCCAGATCCCGGAGGGAGCTGGATCTGCTTGTGGACATCGCTGGAAGTGAATTATTTCTTCTGGCATGGTCGCTGTTGGTCAGATCAGTGAACTTCATTCTGACAGTTCAGTGTTCCTCGCTGGTTCTGCCAGCGGTTTGTAGAGGCACTGTCCTGTTGTGGCAGTTCAGCAATGCCTAGAACCTGTGCGAGCTATTTGTTTTAGAACCACTCTTAATAAGTTCTTGTACCGTTTATCTTGGCACCACCACAGCTTACATCTGATAATCCTGATTAAAATTGAAACCACCACGGTTTTTTCCCCACAGCTTTCCCAACAGTTCCCCTGAAAAGGGCAAATTCTCACAAAACCAACCCCACAATATTCCAAAAGAAGCTGTTTTGCAGCTGAATGCAGCAGTTAAAAGAAGGGACTTTTCCAGCAGTACTTTGAACAGTCTCTGCTGATGGCTTATGGTGGATTTTTAGGAGTGCAGCTGTAGGAAATTGTAAAAGAGCTGTTTTCCTGGGGTAATACTGGTTTTGTTAAGACATAGATGGTTATACAGTGAACTTTAAAAATACATCTAATCAGTCCTAAGTATAAAAACCAACTTTTGTTGCAGCTCTGTGCCTAATAAACTTTTCATCAGAGATACCAAGCATGCCTTAGAATAGAAATAAAGTTCATCATTGTAATTAGGTTGGTGTTTCTTTGATAATTGTGCCTGAAGTTGAAGGAATTTTCTGAAATAGCAAAGTATTTGTTTTATTCAGAAAGCTTTGCCATCAATGTTTAAAGCTTTGTTCCAGTTGTACATCAGTTGTCCAGAGGAATTGATCTGGAAATGTTTGGTCTTAACAAAGATGCTGAAGGGAGTGGAACATCTCTGGTGAGGAAAGGCTGAGAGCCCTGGGGCTGTTCAGCTGGAGAAGAGCAGCCTGAGAGGGGAGCTGAGCAATGGTTCCAAATCTCTGCAGGGTGGGGGTCAAGGAGAAGGGGCCAGGCTCTTGTCAGTGGGGCCCGGGGATAGGAGGAGGGGCACGGGGCACAAGGGGAAACATGGGAAGTTCCACCTCAACATGAGGAGAAACTTCCCTGTGAGAGTGACAGAGCCTGGCCCAGGCTGCCCAGAGAGGTTGTGGAGTCTCCTGCTCTGGAGACTTTGGAGCCCCACCTGGTCACCCAGGGGGGTGCCCCTGCTCTGTCAGGGGGTTGGACTCGATGATCTCCAGAGCTCCCTTCCACCCCCACCAGTCTATGTCTTCAGCAGTGGTTGCAGCCCTGGAGGAGCAGAATTGGTGCTGGTGAAGCAGGGACTGGTCTCAGAGGGTGGTTGTGCCACCAGCCTGCCTCCAAGCTGCAGAAACTGTGATGAGGCTTCCTCCTCTGGGGTGTCATCTAAACATGGCCTAACCCTTCATGGCTCTTCGGGCTGGCTGGGGACCTGAGAGCTCTGTGTGTAAACTTAGCATTATTTTAAGGATGGAGAAGAGGATTTGTGTAAACNTCAGTGGTGCCCTGGGATAGGATGAGGGGCACTGGGCACAAGGGGAAACATGGGAAGTTCCACCTCAACATGAGGAGAAACTTCCCTGTGAGAGTGACAGAGCCTGGCCCAGGCTGCCCAGAGAGGTTGTGGAGTCTCCTGCTCTGGAGACTTTGGAGCCCGCCCTGGTCACCCAGGGGGGTGCCCCTGCTCTGTCAGGGGGTTGGACTCGCTGATCTCCAGGGCTCCCTTCCAACCCCCACCAGTCTATGTCTTCAGCAGTGGTTGCAGCCCTGGAGGAGCAGAATTGGTGCTGGTGAAGCAGGGACTGGTCTCAGAGGGTGGTTGTGCCACCAGCCTGCCTCCAAGCTGCAGAAACTGTGATGAGGCTTCCTCCTCTGGGGTGTCATCTAAACATGGCCTAACCCTTCATGGCTCTTCGGGCTGGCTGGGGACCTGAGAGCTCTGTGTGTAAACTTAGCATTATTTTAAGGATGGAGAAGAGGATTTGTGTAAACCTTACGGTTTTCAGCCCATCCTCCCTGGAATTACTGGTGTTCATTACCACGGGACAGACCGCGGGGTTACTCCAGCCTGCGCCTGTCTCGAGGGATGAGCTGTGAGAGAGAGGCCGATGAGACAACTGAGCCTGTCTCCTGGTCAGCCATCATTTCACAGGGTCACAGAACATTAGGGGTTGGAAGGGACCTTGAAAGATCACCTGGTCCAACCCCCTGCCAGAGCAGGGTCACCCAGATCAGGTCCCACAGGAACAGATCCAGGTGGGTTTGGAAAGTCTCCAGAGGAGGAGACTCCACAACCTGCCTGGGCCAGGCTCTGTCACTTTCACTAGGAAAAGGTTTCTCTTCAGGTTTACACGGAGTCTCCCATGTACCAGTTTGCACCCAACACCCCGTGTCCTGTCACTGGACGTCCCTGAGCAGAGCCTGGCTCCAGCCTCAGACACTCGCCCTTTCCATGGTTCCCTGTCCTCCTTGACTGGAGGGGCCCAGCACTGGACACACCATTCCAGATGCAGCCTCAATGGGGCAGAGTAGAGGGGAGGAGAACCTCTCCTCCTTGTAACCACAGCCCTTCTAATCCACCCCAGGATGCCACTGGACTCTTGGCCCATTGCTGGCTCCTGGTCACCCTGCTGCCCACCAGGACCCCCAGGTCCCTTCCCCCTACACTGATTTGAGCAGGAGGTGCATATATTAAATCTTGAGGATCAAGAAGGCTGGTGCACCATGCTAGCTGAAAAAATACCAGGAGAAAGAAAGGTCAGGAGCTGAAACCAGAGGCACGGGAGAGCTGCCACACCCCTCCTTTCTTGGTATCTTCAGTCAGGAGTGGACGTGGCTTTGGAAGATAAGCGTACCCAAAATACCAGGTCATGCTGAAATGAAGCACAAGCTCATGTTTTAAATCCAAGGGCTGGAATTTTATGGTGTCTGATCTCTGAAAGATCAAACCTGCTGAATTGGTGGCTTTAATCATTCACCAGTTACAGCATCACTTACAGACGAGCCCTCTCCTCCTACTTCTTCTGAAATAAAAATGTTAAATAGTTCTGCCTTTTAAGCCAATTTTACCACTACCAGCATGTTCAGCTTGCTGTTGGTAGACAGCAGTCCTCGACTTCCTTCATTTCTGATAACTTAAAAGAATGTTCCTGCTCTCCATTGTTCTTGCAGGCATGGAAATTTCTGCCCTGGTTTTTATTTTTCCTTATCAGTTTCCACACCTGATAGATTCAGGCTTCTTTCAAGTCTTCTAGCTTTTGTTTTGCTTGTTTGGTTANTCATGCTGAAATGAAGCACAAGCTCATGTTTTAAATCCAAGGGCTGGAATTTTATGGTGTCTGATCTCTGAAAGATCAAACCTGCTGAATTGGTGGCTTTAATCATTCACCAGTTACAGCATCACTTACAGACAAGCCCTCTCCTCCTACTTCTGAAATAAAAATGTTAAATAGTTCTGCCTTTTAAGCCAATTTTACCACTACCAGCATGTTCAGCTTGCTGTTGGTAGACAGCACTCCTAGACTTCCTTCATTTCTGATAACTTAAAAGAATGTTCCTGCTCTCCATTGTTCTTGCAGGCATGGAAATTTCTGCCCTGGTTTTTATTTTTCCTTATCAGTTTCCACACCTGATAGATTCAGGCTTCTTTCAAGTCTTCTAGCTTTTGTTTTGCTTGTTTGGTTATAAACCCCCAATTTTACACACTTTTTGCAGTCATTTTTAGTGAATTAGTGGCAGATGCAGCTTGGCTGAGCTCGTAATTTCCTCTTTCAGATCCATATACACACGTATATCCGTGTCCTGCATTCAGCTGGAGAAGCTGGCAGCTGAGGGTTAGCTGAGTGTGCTCCTCGCTGGGTTAAGATCTGGTTAAACGGCCGGCACAGAGTGGGGGTAAAGGGAGTTAAAGCCAGCTGGAGACCGGTCACGAGGGGTGGTCCCCAGGGCTCGGCCTTGGGGCTGGTCCAGTTTGCCATCTCTGCTGATGCCTGGGCTGAGGGGACTGAGTGTGCCCTCAGGAGATTTGCAGATGACGTGCAGTTAGGTGGCAGGGTCGATCTGCTTCAGGGCAGGAAGGCTCTGCAGAGAGACCTGCTTGGACCCATGGGCTAAGGGCCAATGTGTGAAGTTTAGTAAGGCGCAG
>VWZY01003340.1:110172-126742 GCA_013399075.1 Chloroceryle aenea
CTGGAGAAGACGAGGCTGAGAGGTGACCATACTGCTCTCCAGCTACCTGAGGGGAGGTTGTAGAGATGCGGCTGCCGGCCTCTCGCCCTCGGAACTGATGGCAGGACAAGAGGAAACGGCCGCAAGTTGCGCCAGGGGAAATTCAGATTGGACACGAGGAAAATATCTCTAGTGCAAGAGCAGCTAACCACGGGGGAGGATTGCCCGGGGCGGTGGGGGAGTTGCCACCCCTGGAGGTGTTCCAAAAGCGAGTAGATGTGGCACTGCAGAGCATGGTCTAGCGACCGTGGAAGTGTTGGGTAGAAGNGCGCGGTATGCGACAGACAGAGAGGGACTGGAGAGCGTGCGGAGGAGAGCAGTGAGACTGGGTAGGGGTTGGAGAACACGTCCTGTGAGGAGAGGCTGGGGAATTGGGTTTGTGTAGCCTGGAGAAGACGAGGCTGAGAGGTGACCATACTGCTCTCCAGCTACCTGAGGGGAGGTTGTAGAGATGCGGCTGCCGGCCTCTCGCCCTCGGAACTGATGGCAGGACAAGAGGAAACGGCCGCAAGTTGCGCCAGGGGAAATTCAGATTGGACACGAGGAAAATATCTCTAGTGCAAGAGCAGCTAACCACGGGGGAGGATTGCCCGGGGCGGTGGGGGAGTTGCCACCCCTGGAGGTGTTCCAAAAGCGAGTAGATGTGGCACTGCAGAGCATGGTCTAGCGACCGTGGAAGTGTTGGGTAGAAGGCTGATGATCCTGGAGGTCTTTTCGAACCTTGATGATGGTTCTGTGGTTCTGGGTTCATTTGTAGACATCCGGGTGGTTTAGTCTCAGAACGTGCATCTGCTCCTTTTCCCTTTGTCACTACACAGGATGTCATCAGTGGTTCCTCCAGCGCTGGTGCGCCGGTGGATTCAGGGTGGTTTGCTGTCAACCACCACACTGGTGATTTGAAATATGGCCATGAGTAAGGTGGTGTATGAACTGAGAACTGACTGCGCTCCCCTGGTTTTCATTTCTGTCTTCTGTGCTGTAGCGAGCCCCGTTAAACACCTGGATGAATCCTTTTGGGGTTTTTTCTTTTTAAACAGTAAAGAACCCACCTGAATTGAAATAAAAATCTAATATAAGATTAAACTCAAAAATCAAGTTGTAACTGTAATTCACTTCCATCCTTAAGTTCCTGGTGGGGTCAGCTGCATAAACTTCCAGGCTGTGTGCTCTGTAATAGTTCCAGAGGATTCACAGCTGATAAGAGATCAGGGGATTGTTAGATGGTGGAGAGAGCAAGTCACTCATGGATAGGGATCTGGAGCTCCTGGGAAGATGGGTGAAAGAAAATGGATATTTCGATACCTGAGTGGATGCAGAAAATGAGTTATGAGGAATTTTATCCAGATATTAATTCTAATTCAGTGCCATGGCTGGACCAAGATTCCTTCAGGAGGATCTGACAACAGAAGAGATCGGAATAACCAATCACAACACTCCCTTTGGGTTCATAGCGGTGTGTTTGTGAATTGTCATCCACGAGTTTCCTGCCAGCTGAATTCTCAGCCCTTAAAAAGTTAATTTGCATTTATTTGCCAAAAGAAAATGAGTTTAACCTCATCGTTGTTTTTTTTGTTGTTGTTTTCTAGGTTTTAATAAGTGAAGAAGAGCCTCAAAGTATTGTGAGTGAAGACGAGGATTTCTCCTCCTATCCAGGGCCTGTCATGGTAAGCCAAAGGGTTTGTTACCGAGCTGGAACCTGGAGAGCGTTAGAGAGTGAACGGGGGGCTGCTGAGCTAGGCCGGGCTGACGCTTGTTCCCTGACACTGCTGCCAGTGTGCATCGTTTGTTTATTCACCAGTGACTTTAGTAATCGGGCTCTGGGAAGGCAAACAGTTTCTGATACAATGTTTGTTTGAGTGCTTGTCTTTGAAAGTTGAGTAACTGTAGCATCTACCCATGGCCGGATTCTCTGGACACCTCCTCCCCTTCGAGCCTTTCCCAGGCCATCGGTAGCTTGCTGATAGTGAAGGCAGCAGCGAGCGACGGTGCTGAAGTTAAACCCCAACCCTTTGTTTCTCAGGATGAAGAGACTCAGCACAGCCTTGAATGCATCCAGGCTAATCAGATTTTTCCCAGGAAGCAGCTGATCCGAGAGGATGAGAACCTCCAGGTAATCTCCACGCTGCCCCTGGCCAGTGTAGATCGCGGTGTCTCTGGCTGACCTGGGTGTGCTGTGGCCTCTCGCGCCCAATTTCCCTTCCCAGCTGAGCACACTTACAGCTCAGACATGTTTTCCTCTTTACTGCTCCCCTGCTGCTGGTAGGACAGAACTTGTGCCTTATGTTACAAGAGATTCCTTAGTGTCTTGGAAAAATGCAGCAACTACTTGTGTAGTAGTTTCATGTATTAGATTTTATTCCAGAGTTTAGAACTCTTTGGCTTTGTTTTAATAACCCTAAGCTAGTGAAATACTACCCTAACTTATTACTGAGAAGCCAAAAGTCTTTTATGTTCCACAAAATGAGTGCTGGTTCTTAATTTTCCACAATTCCTTCTGAAATCAGTTTAATTCAAGTGATTTATCCATGTAAACGCTCCTATATCACCTGCAGAAGTAGTTTGTTTTGTTTTAGTAGAATACATTTGTAATTGCTTTAACCTGAGCTGGTGTAAAACCAGATTATTTTCCAGTCGAGCATTTACACTTCTCACCCAGCTCAGCTAAACTGGGCTTTAGTCACAGTTTTAATTAAACAGCTGCAATCTTTACGTGCAGTTCAATACAGCTGCAGGTTTTCTGACTTCATAGACCCGCAGCACGTCGTTCAGCTACCAGTTACCAGGAGAAGCAGGAGAGGCACAGCTTGTCCAGCTGCCTTCAGCGGCGGAACACTGAGGTGCCCGGCCTGCGCTGGACCGATATCACAGATGATTCTTCATCTTGGAAGTTTTGCCTGGTTTAGGGTGAATTTAATAACACCATGGCAACGCCTCTCTCCATTAAAGCAAGGAGCAAGGGGTGGCTCAGACTGCTTGCCAAGCTGTGAGGCTATTCTGCTCAGATTCTCCATAAAAATTCTCTTTTTTCCCTGACCAAGCTCCTACTCCTCAGGAAAATGGAGAGAAAATGAGGGATCCAGTTACCCCCTGAACAAACCAAGACTTCTCAGCACCAGCTCGGCTGAACTCCCAGCACTGTTCTATGCTGCTTTTATGGTGGGGTGTGCTGGAGTGTATTCTTCCAGGAGGTCCATGTGTTTTGGTAACTGGTTTCTGAGAAGATTTTTCTTCTTGTTTTGCAGGTCCCGTTCATTGAACTTCACGGTGAGAGTACGGAGTATGTAGGACGAGCGGAGGATGCCATCATTGCACTTTCTAACTACAGGCTTCACATCAAATTCAAGGAGTCTGTGGTGAATGTAAGTGTTACTCGTGCTCCTGTGGTGATACAGGTATTCAGCACTCAGTCCAGATAAGAGAATTTAGGATCTAAGTGAGGTCATCCAGCCTTTTTCATTACCACTAATCTTCAAATCTCTTTCTGATGTTCAAATCACGGGTTGGGGGGAGGATAGACACATATTCAGGCATCAGAAGCTAACTCAGCACCCTTGAAAATCAGACTTCATCAGGAAACTTCACATCCCTCAACTCTGACATTCTCTTTACAGCTGTCTACGGCAGGCATTTGTTCTCCCTAAGCTCTTTATAGACTTGGTAAAGAAATAAAAGGTCTTCCAAAGGGCTGTTGGAGCACCTAAGCAAGATTTGTGTCCTGCTTGGAGCTTCAAAAGGTACAAGTAGGTCCAGCTGCTGAAGCTCCATGAGGTTGGACACTGTGAGTGCAGTCAGCGACCTCAGAGATCTGTGAATTGGGCCTCATCTTGAGATGCCCACGTGTTTCTTTACAGAAACTCAGCTTAGCATTGGGCATTGCACAGTCCTTTGCAGCAGTGCAAGGCCAACATATGCTGGTCTTAATGGTTGTAAGACTGTCTGTGAGCTGTACGGAGTTGACAGGGTGTCACCCAGCTGTACAGAGTTGTGTGTGTGACCCACAGCATTTTGGGTGGTTTTAGTAAGAATCGCTGTCCCGACTAACTCCAGCCACACGAGTGACCCTGTCACCTCAGTGCAGAGGGGTATTTCTGTGTAAGAAAGAGGATCATTAGCAAATACCAGTAGTATGGAATTTGTAGCACAGTTTCATCCCTGCATCCGGATGTGCAGCTGTTCTGTGCAGGCAGCTCCTCTGGAAGCAGGTGGGATATTCCCATGGTAGAAGTGGTCCTCCAGAGAAAGCAGTGCACAGGTCGGTTACTTGACCCTCAGTAAAGGCAACCACATGCAGGAGTCTTAGACTGGTTTGGGTGGGAAGGGACCTTGAGTGGTCCTCTGGTCCAACCCCCTGCAGGGAGNTATGAAAAATGGAAATGGAATCCAGTTAAAAATGGAATCCTGGTCTCTGTGGTTTTTACCTCAGTGTTCCCTTGTTTACAACTCCCCGGGTGGCTGCAGCAGCAGTGCGTGTGCGAGCTCCAGCGCCGCTGGATCCCTCGCTGCACCTGTACTCGAGAATAAACCCCATCCAAGCTGGAAATGCTCACATTGCAACACTGCAGAAAAGGGCTCTGTGTGTAGATCTTTTCCACGGATAATTTCCTAGATCACAGCAGTAAGAGCAACACGGTGGTTTAAATGCAGAAGACAAAAGATCCGGTAGACCGTGCATCAGCTGGGGGGATTATGACATTCAAAAGTGTTGACTTAGATTGATCCCTGGGATGAAAATGCAGACTCAACAGTGGTCTCTCGGCACACAGGGGGAGTTGGGTTCCCAGGCTGATCTCTATTGATTGGCTTTCCTTAAGAAAATTTCAAACTTTGCAGCTGGTGTTTCTGTCTAAGCATTTTTCTCTCCGTAAGCTAATGGCTTTTGTGGGAGAATTAAAATTGTAGTGGCGTTTGTGAACCCGTGGCCTGGTCTGTAGCCTCTTTCAAACGGTGGATTTTGGACCCGGGAACAAAAAAAGTGTCATGCTGGGAAGATGAGTCTTGATGATTAAATGAGTTTTAGCAGCAGCTTTCTCTGGCTCGGCCTTTGATGGAGAAATGATTGGGGTGGTGTCTTCCTGCCATCCGTAGCACAGCGCAGCTCTGCTGTCCTCAACAGCAGCTTAGTCCTCCTGGTGTCCTCAGGTCCCCATGCTCAGTTGTTCCCACTGCGTGCCCATGAACTCTGGAAGCAGAAGGGGAGCTCTGTGGTGGTCTTTAAGACAAAAGCTTAGTGTAATTAGTTGTAATTAAAAGCAAAATTTGCTTCAGGTACTTGTAGCTTGTACGAACAAGACTGCACCCTCGGGGGATTCGACTGCCCCGCGCTGAGGAGAGTCCTTGAAGACCTTCGGAGCCACCCTTGCATCTTCCGTGTGCCACGGGACACGGAGCACGGAGCCTTGGCCTGTGCTGCAGTAACCAGTCTCTACCAACCCTGATGGAATGTCAGGCTCTGAACCGGGGAAAGGAGGAGAAAGTGGGAATTGCAGCTCATGGCCCTCCTGCCGCGTGGTGTCCTGGAGACCGGGGCCCAGGGGAGAGCCTGTAGCAGAGGGACTGGTGCCGAGCAGCCTGGCCCTGGTCCGCTGCTGGCCACTGGGCCTCGTGGTCGGGGCTGAGCCACAGGACAGGTTCTGTCAGCAGTGGAAATGTAACTTGTGCTTTTTCTGACTACAGAGGTGGATTTGCCTAAATAGCTCTTGTGCTGCTGTTAGGTAACAGATGGTTCCTGTAGGTAAAATAATTCTAAAAAAGTTTCAAAATGAAAGTTTGAGTGGTAGAACGTTGCTCTTGTTTAAAATCCATTTTACAGAGACAGTCAAGAGACAGACACCGGACGAGGACGGTGCTCTGGTCTCTCTACCATACGATTGGCCTCGGATAACAATGCATCTTTCTTCTTAGAAAAGCAAAGCTGGTGGCCTCTCCCCCTGCTCACTGCAGTAGCTGTTGCTATATGGCAGAGTGCCTGCAGACAGAGCCGGTGGCTCCTTCAGCCGACGGCTGCGTGGCCGACTCGCTGCCTGCAGCAGCCTGGAGAAGCTCACAACCAAAATGGGAGAGGCTATCGGCTGGGAAGGATGGGGAAAGAGGGCAGATCATTTTACTGGGGGAGGAATAAAGGCCAGGCAGGAGATTGAAAGTGTAAGAGGATCAGGGGACAGGATTTTATGACTGGAAAAGAAAATTCAAAAGCTGAATATGAAGGTTCCTCTGAGGAAAACCCAGCAGATTGTAAGGAATTAGATGGTGAGCTGCTTGTAGCCTGTCAAGAGAGAAATGAATGGCTGTCAAGCAGAGGGCAAATTGAAAGGGCATAGAACAAAGAGTGACTTTGAAAGAAGGAAATTAAAAATAATGCAGGAGTAGAAGAATACTTAATATGTCATTAGAGTGCAGACAGGAGGAAGAGGAGCCAGAAGCAGGCTGCTGGAAGGAGGCAGCAAGGTGAACTTAATGAAGATGGACATGGGAAGAAATGAAATAAAAGAAGGCTCAGAGGGGAAAAAAAAATATATTGCCAGACAAAGCAGCATTTAACTTTAAAAAAAGTCTTTTAGAGTCTTAAATCAATTAGTTGGGGCAAGGTTCTTTGCTTTCCATGTTGGTACCTTGTAAGTCAAGGCTAGAGTTAAATAATGTGCTGGGGGGGCAGGGGCAGCCCTGTCGGGAGGCAGGAATGGAAGATCTGCCAGTCTGAGTCCATTCCAGTCCCCTTCATGTCCCTACTTCCCTCATTCCATTAGACCACTGCAGATCTTAAACCAGTAACGTACTGAAAACATGGCCCAAAATTGAAGTCCCATCTTAATTGAATACATCTTGTCCATTCTTCTTGTGCATGAATGTTCTGTTCTTTAGTGGCCCAGTTACAACAAAAGGCACGCAGAGTAACTTGCCCACGCCAGGTGATGGGAGGTGGGGTTGGAACCCCCTCCAGCCCTGCTTCTCGTCGTGGCCTGCCAAGGGGCTGTCTGTGCATTCAGCAGAGGACTCTGGACTCCAGCTTTTGAGTTGTAAGGGGCGGTGAGGGAGAGCTGTGAGCTGTGCAGCTGCCTTCCCAAGAGACAGGAGAGTGGTGATGGCTCCCCTGGGCACCACGTTTACCGTTTGCTTTCTCTAGGCACCCTCGTGCTCAGAGGAAATTTCCTCCTGGTTTGTATCTCTCAGATGTCTCTTTCCCTTGCTTACTGGTTTTAGTGCCATTTCTTTTTTTCATTCCACTGAAACCAGGTACTTTTTAAGCTTTGTGGTGCCTGAGAAGCTGTCTTGATTCCTCAGACCAGATCCTTGATGGGAGATAACCTTCCAGGGCTTGCCCAGAGTCACATGGAGCAGAGCAGGGTCTTTGAGCTGCATCTTGTACATCCCGAGCCAGAGCTTGAGCTGCGGGATCTCTGAGAGCAGAGAAGACAACAGAGGACTTGACTGATTCTCTTGTAGCCGTTGTATTGAGGGATCTCCAAGCAGAGGTTTTGTTGCCTTGTGCAATGTTCAGCAGCAGCTGATAAACCCAGCAGCTTTAGTCTTCCTGTTTGTTACAGGGGCTAGCTAAAGGCTGTGGGTTTGGAACACAGACAGTTACAGATGAGCTAAATCACTAAAAGTTGGTACCCAGCTAAGATAATAACGTACATTTGCTTATCTGGGGTAGAGATCCAAAAACACTAATGAAAACTAAGATTTGTATCTCGTGGTTTCATCTCTAAAGGTACTTGCATGTGCTTATGTTTGGCCTGATCAAGCTTCTGCGCTGTACACGTCCCATAAAACCTAGGTGTGTATAACTGCACCTTGAACCCAAAGGATCCAAGGTGGTTGCTCTGAACATGGCTCCGCTGGTCGGGAGCGTTGAGCTACGCAGGCCAGATGGCTTTTCCCCAAAGGGAAAACAGGGGTTCTCTCACCTGGCCGCCATCAGTCCCTGAAGGGGCATCTGGCTTAGCAGTTCATCTCTGACACCAGCAGCTAGAATTATATTCCCCAGACCCCTGAATTTGGACCTGTAAGAGAGAAAGATGCTTCCAGGAGAGAGGAGCTGGTGGCTTTCTGCTCTTGTGCTGGTGCTGCCCTCCCGTTTGGCAGCAGCGCTGCAGGCTGCACAGCTCTTCTGCCTGAGCCCCCGAGGCCCGTGCAGCCGTGGAAAGGAAACTGCTGTGAATGGTACCGTGCTTCGGAGCTGCTGCAGTCATCAGAGCTGCTTTCCTTTGGTTTTCACTCTCTTCTCACACTCCACAGACTCCTGTAATAAATCCTTGTGAGCTATGCAAAGAAATTCCAGCTGTTTGGAATAAAATTATCCAAATGTTTTAATTGCAGGTTCCGTTGCAGCTTATAGAAAGTGTTGAGTGCCGTGATATATTTCAACTCCACTTGACGTGCAAAGACTGCAAGGTTATAAGGTATGAAGAGCTGAATGGTGGTGGGGAGGGTGATAACTTTGCTTTCCACGTGCTGTGGAAAACTGCAGTGTTTTAAAGAAACGGGGTTTTCCTTACTTAGGGGGCTTGCTTTCCCTCCCAGGATGTTTTGCTCGCGCGAGTTGCGTGTGATAACCAGGCATTTGGTAGAGAAGACGGGAGCGAGATGGTCGGTGGTTCTGCTTGCTGTGCTATAGCAGCAAGCCTTGGTCGGAGCCTAAGTGGCTGATCTCAGTTTTATTCTGAAATTGATTTTGGTCTCACTGCTTTCCCTGCCTTTAATCGGTTGCAACTGACTGCTTCCACTAGTTAGAAGATACAGAGCTGGATAAAACGACTGAAACACTTCTTGGGCAAGTGGTTACTCAAGCTCTGGGGTTCAGAGGGTGAAGGTAGGGGCTTGTGCAGTTGTGGAACCTTCTGTCTGGGCAGCAGCAGCCACTCCTGTGGTTTTAACAGAGCTGAGGGTACAGCTGCTGTCCTTAAAATGCTGGGAGAGAAAAGTGTGGGAATAAGGTAAAGCCCGGTCTGCAACCCATCAAAGTGGATAGCACCCCAGAGAAGGGATTATTTACATCTGTCCTTCAGCAGTCTTCAGGGTCTGCCCCAGGAGCCTCTGAGCCTGAGCTCCAGCCATTTCCCACTTTGCTGCTGCAGAAATTAATTTCGATCTATAAACTTTAATTAACAAGAAAGGAACATTTCTTTTTGATGAAATGTTTGCTGGCAGTACCTTTTGTATAATGAAATGAGCCCCAGTCATTGCTGAGCACTCGGAATGTTTAACAGGCCAGCTGCTTCCTGAAACGCTGTGATTTGATGAGGTCTGATTTTACTTTAGAGGTAATATTTAGTTTAATTTGAATTAAATATTTAACTTCCTCTTAAGTTGTAGCTCTTGACATTTAAAAAAGTCACCCTTCCTCTCTACGTTAATTTGTTATTTCTCTTCAATTGTAGAGTGAATACAAATTATTTGTATTTATGCCCTTCCTTATGAATTTCCCTTGAAAATTGCATCTCTGAGAATCAGTCCTTGGTGCCACCGGCTGCTGGAGGCTCGGGAAATACGGAGCTGAGACACCAGCTTTAGAACACGTTCACGTTCTTCATGAACAGAGTAGTTTCTGGTTTGACTCGCAGGGGCTCGAGTGAAGCTGCTACTTGTTACTCACAACGCTAACTTTAAAGGATTTAGAGAGAAAATGGGGTCTTTGGGGTGAGATGCTTCTTGTCTGACAGTGGGTATTGAGTGGAGACTTCCCCAGTTTGAGCTGGTAATCTCAGTTTGCTTTATAGTCAGCGGTGGCAATAAGCACCTCCCAGCTGCAGCTCCTCACAGCCATTTAGACACTCCTCGTGAGTCGGACACAGCCCTTCCCTTCCCTTCCCTTCTGCTGAGTGACTTGGAGATGTTTGCAGGTAGAGGTAATAAATCCTGCCCTTAGAGGATACAGATGTTATCGTCAGCCAGGAAGGCAGGAGAGCCCAGACTGAGCTGAATGTGAATATTTTATAACAGTAAAATCTCGACGAAATCTGTCAGAGCAAAATGAGTCACTGATCTTATTTCCACCCTTTTATTCTAAAGGGTTCAGGGATCCTCTTGGAAGAGAGAAGATAATGTCATTTTAATGTAGTGCTTTGATGATGAGCTTCCTCTGCACAGGGAATGTTCTCGCTGGTTGTTGTTGGTCGGTAACGGCTCAAACATTCTGCTCCCCACCGAGGCCAGAAAGAGAATCTGAGCCTGTAAGATAGGAGAATAATGTAAGATCTCAGGTACTGGAGTTCGCCCTCATTATTCTCAAATGAAGTTTGTTAATCAAAGGGGTATTTCTGCGATACCTGGTGAAAAATGTGTTCTGGTTTACGGGAGCGCGGCGCATCGATCATCGCGTACGTGATGGTTTCGTGCGTCCCCATCCGAGACCACCCAGCAGCAAGTCTCTGCAGCTCACTCCTGCCTTTGGCTGTGTGGAAGCTGCAGCCTGACCTTGGTGACGCTGTCCTTGGCTTTAGAGTAAACAGCTTGTCTGCACACCCCCCTCATTCATGACTAGCAGGGCAGCCGCTGCTGTCTGCGGCCACAGAACACTGCTGCCCTGCTCACAGCTCCTCCCGACTTCCGCAGTGTCCATCTCTTGACCAGTATCCAGAGGTTCACTTCTACTGCCCATTAGAATGTCCAGAGAGGCAGAACTGAGTTACCAGTTAGACAGCAGCTCTCGCTGTTTGCCCTCACAGCCATCTCCACAGTCAGCCTGTCAACTCCGGTGTCTTTTACTGCAAGTTAACAGGTCCGTGTTTGTTTCTGGGACAGGTGTCAGTTCTCCACTTTTGAGCAGTGTCAAGATTGGCTTAAGCGACTGAACAATGCCATCCGTCCTCCTTCCAAGATAGAAGACCTCTTCTCCTTCGCCTACCACGCGTGGTGTATGGAGGTGTACGCGAGCGAAAAGGAGCAGCACGGGGATTTGTGTCGCCCAGGTGCGTGGACGCCCTTTGGGGATCATCACAAAGTCACTGACTAGCAACTGCTTGTCTGCTCAACTCCAGGACAGTAGGGGTTGGAAGGGACCTCTGGAGATGATCGAGTCCAACCCCCCTGCCAGAGCAGGGTCACCCAGGGCAGGTCACACAGGAACAGATCCAGGCAGGGCTGGAAAGTCTCCAGAGGAGACTCCACAACCTCCCTGGGCAGCTTGTTCCAGTGTTATATAACATAAAATCAGTCTGGGCTGGGTTTGGGGGTGGTTTTTGGTAGGTAAGCTCTTGCACTTCCTCCCTGGGTATCCTGTGTGGTGATTGTATGGGTGCATTTCACCTTCGCTTCAGGCGCGGGGTCCTTCGGCGTCTGCCTTTTGCTCGGTCGGAACCAAGGAGGCCGGAGCTCCCGCCGTGGCTGCTTTGGGCTCGGTGTGCAAAGCAGCACCTGAACATCCCGAGGAAGTCACTGCGGTGGATTTGATTTGATCAGTCACATATAACACTCAGAGCTGTGGTCACCACGGCAGCGACTGTCAATGGCTTTGTGCTGGTCGTGCCTGCGTGTTCTGTAGGTGCCCGGAGCAGTGGTCCTCAGCCTGGGTGGTGAGGAGCAAGAGGTGGAGGTCCCTGAAGCTGCTCCTGAGGTTCATTCATAGCTGCAAGACAGGACCTATTTCAGTGCAATACCATCGCTGGTGGGTAGTTGTAGAGGCTCACAAGTAAATGAAGGCTAGCAGTTGGGATGCTGGTGGTCACAGCACTTGGCTAGAAGGAAATCTGAGTTCCAGCTGGTTCCTATTCCTGCACTTGATGCACTCTGTTGGGTACTGAAAAAAGGCAAAACCAATTCTCAGATCTTTCCCCCCTAACTCAGTTCAGGGACTGGAGGGTAGCAGACATGTAGATGCCTTGCTAAGTCTCTTTGTAGTGGTCTTCCTCACAAAAGCAGACAGGCTTCCACCTAGCTCTTTGTTAGGATAAGATGACACATTCACCCTGTTATTAACTTTTAGCAATCGTATTTTTCCCTTGCAGGTGTCTATCAAATAATTTTCTTTAACATAGCCACTCTTTTCCCCCTGTAGCTTGCTTATTTCTGCTGGTAGATACTCTTCTTGTAAGAGCTGAATTATAGCTGAAATAAATCTCAGGGAATGTAATTGAAGAAGCTAATCCCAAGACATTGTCATTTCCTTTTTTACATCCAAGGAGCCAAATATTTAGTAACTAAGGACAAGAATGTGAAACTACTTCCAAAATCTATGTAACTATCAACGTCTGGAGAAGAAAAAAACTTTAGTTGCTATCAATGTACGTGATGGAAGAGAGAAGCTGTGGCTCCCATGAAGTCAGGAAGCACAAGTCCACGAGATGCATAGCTTGCTCTTCTCTCTGCTTAGAGTGGCTTGGGGTGCTTTCAAAATCTTACCCCTCTTGGCTCAAAATGCCTCTCGAAATACCAGCACTTGAGGAGGAGCAGGCAAAATGCTGTGGCTTGGGTTTCATTTCTCAGGGGAAAATCTGCAACCTCACGACACGTGGTAGCTGAATAAGAGGGAGAAATCAAACAGAATATTTGATTTTCATGTAGTTTTAGATGTTTCTCTTAAAACCCCCTAGCAGTGAGCAGCATCAATGACTGGGGGGTATTTCCAGTATCCAGAAAAGCCCTTAAGGATGTAGCACGAGTTTTAACGGCCACTCCTCGAAGCAGCTCCTAATGAAGCCCATCCTCAAGAGCCAGTAAAAGGTCGGGGGAGGTTAAAAACCCAAAGTCACTGCGAGGGAAGAACATGAGAGAGGTGGTTGTCTGCCTGGGATGTATGCTCCCAGTTTCACCTCTGCACTTGACAAAGGATCAAGGGCTCCTCCCAGAGCTGCCCCCCACAGAGATGGGTTTGAGTCGGTGGCTGGGAGGTTATAAATTCCAGCTCCTGCAGAGCTGAGAAACAGGAAACTCTTGGCAAGCTCCAGGCTTCTTGATCTGGCGCTCGGGAAGGCGGAGCAGCAGTGCAGTGCCTGGGTGGTACTGGGAGCAGCCTTACACTGCACGGGAGGCAGAACTGCACTGTTGGACTAGCGACAGGATGGCAAGGGACTAAGGGGGGAAGGTCAGTCAGGTCCGTAGATTTTGCCACCAGGTACCTCGAAGAGTGAATGCTCTTCATTTGCACAGTGTCATTCTCACCCTTCACCTTTCAGGAGGTGATCCCTTGCACCCCGTCTGTACTGTAAAGCACCTTTTGTTCTGAGTGTGCCACGTGACCTGTAGGAACGAGTAACAGTAGAGCTTTTCTGACATGGTCACTTCAGCCCTGAAATCAGGCTGCTCTTTATTTTTAATTTCCCTATCTCTCTATATTTATCTCCAATCGTTCTCTAACGTCAGATAAAAAGTAGTTTCAGACACATGTACCACATACCTCGGGTACTGACCGACTCGAGGGGTTTCTGAAATACATCATGAAAAGGGGGAATACTTAGAGCATTAATTTCCCCCCAGGTTGGGTGATGCTCTGCCCACAGTAATCCAAAGAGATGAGCAACAGACACTTTCAGAATCATTTTATCTGCTGTTGGTCACATGCTCATTAAACTGATCGCATTTCTTAGCTCTCCAAACCTGGAAATCTTCTACATTATTCTCCTCTAGGTGTTGATTGAGCATCTTCCAATTCTGTAGACGTTCTGCCTATCAGAATAATTGTTCTTTATTCCCGTTTTTTTCCAATTGTAGTTTGATACTTTTAAAATCTAGGAAATAAATGGAGCTCATTCCACTTCCTTCAGTATGCTAATCCAGGAATCTGTGAGGATCTTGTGACTGATGCTTGTATCAAAAGATCTTTTACAATTTTTCTGTCTCCACATGAGTCATGCAGGAATGATGTCCAGTTCAGAGAAGGACCACTAAGCAGGGGTTACGTCGCAGGGCTTGGCTACAGTCGTACAGGAAACCTGTGGCTGAAGTTACACACTAAATGGAGCTTGCCAAGTTCCAAACCGTGTTCCATGTGTTACCCCTTCACTTATCAGTCAGACCCGAGCTTCCTATTCTTCTTGAACCTTGGAGTCCTGGTGGACAGCAAGTTCTCCATGGGACAGCAATGGGCCCTCATGGCCAAGAAGAAACCTGGGGGCATTCAGCAGAGTGTGGGCAGCAGGTCGAGGGAGGTTCTCCTGCCCCTCTGCTCTGCACTGGTGAGACCACAGCTGGAGTGTTGTGTCCAGTTCTGGGCTCCTCAGCTCAATAGGGACAGGGAACTGCTGGAGGGAGTCCAAGGGAGGCTGCAAAGATGCTGAAGGGACTGGAACATCTCTGGGTGACCCTGCTCTGTCAGGGGGGTTGGACTTGCTGATCTCCAGAGGTCCCTTCCCACCCCCACCAGTCTGTGATTCTCATTGATATAAAACTCTTCTGGGCTTCAGAAAGGGACAATTTAGTGTTCTCCTACTGAGCCTGCTGATGGAGCTGAATCGCTTTTGCTGATGCGCTTGGTTCCCATCTGCAGCGTTGGTGTTTCTTTGGTGGAAGGACAGGAGCTGGTCATTTCAGAGAAGTCGTCCTTGGTGAACTTTGTTGTGCCTGGAGAGGTAACCAGGGAGAGGTGTCAGTGCAAGCTGTGCTGCTCCTGATCAGGGATTGTCAGAAGAGGGTCCTGAAGTGTGTGGATGGTGCTTTTGGACTGGTCCTTTCTCTTCAGTTACTGGAAGTGCAAGCGTGGTGTTTTTCCCTTGACTGTGTTGAAAGGCAGCAATCTTCCTCCTCCTTCCACATTTATTTTCTCTCTCTACTTTTGATCCCCAGGAGAACATGTAACTTCAAGGTTTAAAAATGAAGTGGAGCGGATGGGGTTTGATATGAACAATGCCTGGAGGATTTCCAACATCAATGAGAAGTACAAGTAAGTTACGTGGGCTGCTGATTCATGGCCAAATGGCATCACAAACCACTGATTTTGTTACAGCAAATGCCTGGAACTTCTTCCAGCCTCTACAGTTCCTAATAGGGGACAATTAGAGTTATGATTTTTTTGTTGGTTTACAGAAAAAAATCTGCTTTTAAAATGTTATTTAATATTTGAACTGGTAGAGTTATACACCTGAGAAATAACAGCTTTTGGTGGGCTTGCTGGAGGATCTCTTAGAGAATAAGCATTGCAGTGGAAGAAAGGGAAGCCTTAAGTGAGCAGAGTAGAGTTTGAGCTTTTAAAACACTTTGGTTTTTTAATTGTCTTATTCTCTAACTTGTGCCAGAGACTTGTACTTAAAAAATAAAGGAAAAGGAAAAAAAAAAAAAGAGTTGATTTGGAAGAGTTGAACTTAGAAATCCTGAAAATAAGAGAACCCCCTTTCTGTGGTCCTGAAATCCTGGACAGATGTGCTCTCCTCTCCCAGCTGGAGCAGAGAAAGGGGCTCCTCCATCCCTGGCTGGGAGGACGGGGTGTGCTGGCTGATGCCCAGTCCAGTTCAGAGCAAACCCAGCAGGAACACTTGGTGATGAAACACGAGTCATTGCACGGTAGGCACTTGCAGCTGGTAATTGGTGTCTCTGCAAGAAGAATGTCTGTCTTGGTCTCTAAAAGTCTAGGGAAGGATAAATAGTTATTCCTTACATGTTTAATACTAAAGAAAAAGGAAAATAAAAGCTTTGTCACACAGAAGCAGAATGACACAAACTACTCCTTTCCTTCTGGCGGCCAGCACTGGAGAAGAGAGCACTTTTTCAGGATAATTAATGTATTTTTCTGAATAGAGCAGTCTGAGACACTTGTTCCTGTCTGTCCTTGTGCAGTAAATGCATCATCCCTTCAAGGGATGAACTGGGGATGAGCTAGTTTACGGTTCAGTGATACATTGCAGCCCCTGCTGCCTGCTTGCGCTGCTCTCGCTGCCAGTTGTGGCTTCATTAGTGAAATCATGGAGGGGGAGCTGCCTCTAGGAGAGGGTTCCAGTTGGCCAGTCCAGCATGAGCTGGGGCACTCAGGTTCCTGCCTGCAGTGAGGGTTGATGAGCCAGCATATTTCCTCCACACTTTGACACGTTTTCTGCCTTGAATCCAGATCCCAGGGTGGCTCTGCTGCTGAGTTCTGTGACCCAGAAATCCAGTGGCTATTTCTTTAGCTCGGAGCGACATGGAATTTCTTCTGTGGTCCTGTTTATTTTAAATATCACCTACGTGTGACTCTCCCAAGTAAACACGAGCTTGAACCTTCTACTTCTGAAATGCCTTTATGCACCTGGCTGCTTTTTGTAGGTGCAGAGGAGTTTATTGGTACACAAACAGGAATTGACAGAAGGGCAGTTTGCTGAGATGAGCAACTGTCAGGTTGCTGTGTGTTGTCTGGGAAGTAACTGCTGTGTATTGCTTCTTTTCAACCCTTTGCACCACTTTTCCTCACAGGCTCTGTGGTAGTTACCCCCAGGAAATCATAGTTCCTGCCTGGATCACGGATAAAGAGCTAGAGAGCGTGGCAAGCTTTCGGTCCTGGAAGCGTATCCCTGCTGTCGTGTACAGGTGAGGCTTTGCAGGTGGACCAGCTTTCACCTGGCTGTGAATGGGGTGTTCTAGCAATAAAATAAAATAACACCTTAGATAAATTCCAACTGGGAATCTTGGCTTG
>VWZY01003340.1:128915-144481 GCA_013399075.1 Chloroceryle aenea
CAGCTTTCACCTGGCTGTGAATGGGGTGTTCTAGCAATAAAATAACAACTTAGATAAATTCCAACTGGGAATCTTGGCTTGTAATGAAAGGTGTGCAGCGTCCTCTGAGCCCCAGATGTCCCCCCGCTGACCCCGACAGACATCAGCAAAAGTGTGCAACATCTTTTAGAACAATATTTGGATAGCTTCCTCAAAGTAGGGAGAGGTCTGGTTTGCATCTTGCTGTAGTTTTGCATGTGTAACGTGGTGTGGAGGGCTGCGGAACGAGATGCAAACCACCCTCGGTGCTCAGACACCACACAAAGATGACAGGGGACCCCCCCTTGCATGAGAGCACCTTCACAGTGGGGCCTGTTAGCCCTGATCACTTGGGGTCTCTGTCTCTCTTTGCTCCCTATCTGTGTATTGTTTTCCAGCAGTTCTTCGCAGCAAAATTGCTTTTCTGAGATCCTTTGAGATCCTTTGGCAGCTTCTTTACAAAGCAATACATGTCAGCAGCTGCTGGTTGGTTGGTTGGTTTGCAGATAGTCTGGAACCTCTCATTCAATGCCACGGCCACTTTCCAGGTGTTCTTATCCTTCCAATGTTTAAAATCTCTTTAAAAAAAAAAAATCAGATGACAAAGGGTTTAAAAAGATAATGACTGCTGATAATACCACAGAGTCTGCTTAGCCACCTATTCCTCCTAAGCAGATGGAAAGGAAAAGCTGTTCTCTGAGGGGCAGCTAAATTTAGAGCGCAGTCAAGTTGACAAATTCACTTGCCCTGGGTCAGAGGAGTGAGTGTACAAGAGTTAAGAGTGGACAACAAAGCTTTATTTACCTGGCTTGAGAGTTCTTGTTCTATGACAGGAGAACAAATGGGCCTGGGGCAGCAGAGCATTCCCTGTAAATCTTCCTGTCTCTTCTCCTTTTCCTCCCAAATAGCAGAAGGGTCAGCAAGGTCTCTTCCCAAGCGTTGGGGAATTGCTCCATCCTCTGCCCAGCTCTGTGAGGGGGGGGATGCTTTCCAGCATACGCTGGTTTTTGAAGAGCTAAGGTCCTTATGATGCCAGTCCCTATAACTCTGTATGTCATACATTTCTCTATAAAGAGAATGGTCTAATTTATTTATGATTTTGAGACCAACTTGGAACACCACATTTCAGGCCACTCAGTGCCTTTTACGGTGTTGCCACGCAGCTGGGGGACACGTCACCTGCAGGCACGGGGAGCAGGGGGCAGCATCCCCCCATCCTCCNTCACCTGGCCAGCACAGGCTGCAGTATAAACGAGGACAAGCAACTAAAATTACTGAAGGGAGATAGGAAATTCAGCTACCCAAGAATGCTCTTGTTTGCTCTGTCTACGTCTTTTAGATAGTTCCCATCAGAGAGTCTCTTCCTCAGATGGAGTCCAGCAGTTCTTCGCAGCAAAATTGCTTTTCTGAGATCCTTTGAGATCCTTTGGCAGCTTCTTTACGAAGCAATACATGTCAGCAGCTGCTGGTTGGTTGGTTGGTTGGTTGGTTTGCAGATAGTCTGGAACCTCTCATTCAATGCCACGGCCACTTTCCAGGTGTACTTATCCTTCCAATGTTTAAAATCTCTTTAAAAAAAAAAAATCAGATGACAAAGGGTTTAAAAAGATAATGACTGCTGATAATACCACAGAGTCTGCTTAGCCACCTATTCCTCCTAAGCAGATGGAAAGGAAAAGCTGTTCTCTGAGGGGCAGCTAAATTTAGAGCGCAGTCAAGTTGACAAATTCACTTGCCCTGGGTCAGAGGAGTGAGTGTACAAGAGTTAAGAGTGGACAACAAAGCTTTATTTACCTGGCTTGAGAGTTCTTGTTCTATGACAGGAGAACAAATGGGCCTGGGGCAGCAGAGCATTCCCTGTAAATCTTCCTGTCTCTTCTCCTTTTCCTCCCAAATAGCAGAAGGGTCAGCAAGGTCTCTTCCCAAGCGTTGGGGAATTGCTCCATCCTCTGCCCAGCTCTGTGAGGGGGGGGATGCTTTCCAGCATACGCTGGTTTTTGAAGAGCTAAGGTCCTTATGATGCCAGTCCCTATAACTGTGTATATCATACATTTCTCTATAAAGAGAATGGTCTAATTTATTTATGATTTTGAGACCAACTTGGAACACCACATTTCAGGCCACTCAGTGCCTTTTACAGTGTTGCCACGCAGCTGGGGGACACGTCACCTGCAGGCACGGGGAGCAGGGGGCAGCATCCCCCCATCCTCCACCTCTCTGCGGGAGGAGGAAATCTCTTCCCCCGCAGTCTCGCGGTGGGGGTGCGGGAGGGTGACCTGGATGCTCCAAAGACCTCGTGGGCTGAGAGAGTTTCACCCCTGGTGTTCCATTTTGCGCAGTCCTGTTGAGACTCTGTTAAATAACTACACAGTTTTTCATTTGTCATCTTAAAGTCAGAGGGAAAAAAAATTTGCTCTTTTGATTTCTTTTTCCTTACCTTGCCATTTGGTAATAGATTTTATTATTATTTCTCTTTCAGTACATCCAGTTCATCATTCTGTGCTCTGATAGAACTGACATCAGCTCTGGTTGATGATCCATATGATTGAAAACCCACGTATAGTTTTATCTCTATATGTTACCATAAAAATGGGTGGGGTGTTCTTTCTTTTGCAGGACTAAGGGCTAAAAGCTCATTCAGCATTTTATTATCTGTTGAAGATGACTTTGGAACGAAAGCTCATGCAGCATTTCATTATCTGTTGAAGATGATTTGGGGATGATTAGTTTCATTACTGATGGCATTTAAAAAAAACCTGTTCTTTTTGCTTTTCCTCAGGTTAAAAAAAAAATTAATAACGATTAAAATGTGACCAATAACTTCTGTCAGATACTGAACCTGGGGACAGAGAGACCCAGAGGCTTGGTGACAGCCCCTCACTGCCTCCCGTGACTCTGCACGGGCGGAAGAGCCGAGCAGGCTGAATTCAGAGGCAAGCTTCAAAACACTCGGTTGAGCTTGGACTGCCAGGAGTGTTGCTTCTGGTTTATGATCAGATTCCTCCAAAAATCTCCCACCCAGCTTCTGCAGTTTGTCTCTACACTTGTTTTTAGCCCTAGGCACACGTTTCTGTAGCTGAATCTGGCCCGTAACGTGTATTTTGAACCTTACCTGCTTTGATCCCAGAAAATCAACATTAGGGAGAAACCTTTTGGGGGAAAACGATGGAGAGCACTTGATGCATTATATAAAGTGTCCTAAACTCATGAGAAACCTCCCTGGAAATGAGCTGTGGGGAAGGTGGCTTCCTGCCTTGCCTCCTGCTGCAGCTGGTGACTCGGGCGGGCACAGGAACCAAGGGGACCCGGAAAGTTGCCGTGGCCGTATTTCCTGAATTCCATTCGTGAGCTGCTGCAACACTGGGGGGTTTTTCTCAGCTGCAAGTTCTAGTAGCGAAGGAATGGTGGGGAGGGAGATCTTCAGACCTTTCATTAGTCCTCCCTGCCTTTGTAGTTAGGAGAAGTTGGTGGATTTATTGCTGTACTCAAAAGGTCGCTCGAGCACGAGGAAGATTCAGCAAGTGCAGAGGTGCACCGGGTAGTGCACGGTCACCCGATGCTTTATGAAGGGCTTTCCAGTTATGCTGATTTATTACTCCATTTCAGTAGGAAGGCAGCTTCTTGCTGTGTCTCCAGAGGGTTAGGAAATTTGCAGTGAAGGGTTCGCTTTAATTTCTTTTATTTTTAAATCTTTTTCTGGTTCCTGAGATGAGTGTAACACCATCTTATCCCCAGTTCTGTCTCTAGGGACCTGAGCATCACACTTAAACTATTTGCTGGTTTTGTTCCCCTGGCCAGTGGGGTTGGAATGAGCTTGATTCCTCAGGACTCCAACATTACCCTAAATAGAATTGTTTGCTGATTTCTGCTGGTACTTCTGAACGTTGCATATTTGTGCAGGCTTAGGAGCGTTCAAGCTTCGCAGCTATCAATGAACTCGGCTTTTGGCATAATGCTGCTTTTTTGTTTGTGGTATAAATGGGGGCCAGGAACCTGGAGATGAAAATAGAACTGTTTATGAACCTGTGAAAATGATTCTGCAGGCAGGTAGTAATGAAATCAGGGAGAACATAAGGAAAACCAAATGAGCTGCTCTGAGGGTTGAAAATTGATTTCTTCCCCATATAACAGTGGCTTCTTTTCTTTTGTTATTTCTCCAAGTATAGCAGGGAACTGGGTGGCCTTTTGGTGATTGGCACATGGGGTTTTTTGCTCAACTAATTTGATATCAGCAGAGCTGTTTCTGAAGGCTGTTAATTCCAGCAGGAACACATTTTCCTTTGCACGCCATCAGCTGGCACCTGCTCCCAGTGTCGGTGCACTTAATGCAGTGGGTCAGTTCCTCCCTCTCCGTGAAGGAATTTCATAGGCAGCAATAGCAAAGAGCTATGAAAAAATACTCGGATTCCAAAATAGGCTGGGATATGGTGGTTGGAGTTCTGGCACCGGGGAGCCTTAGCCCGGTGTCGGTGTTGAGCGAGGCGCCTGCTGCTGTGCCCCAGGGTGATGGTGCTGAGGTGGTGCTGGCAGTGCCTGACGTGGGCTTGGCAGCTCTGTGATGAGTTATAAACCAGCTTATGCAGCTACAGTGGGGAGAGGGGAAAAAGTTAAGCTTTCTAGGTGTGGGGGGGAGCTGCTTGGCCATCCAATTTGACTGCTTAAATTTGCCTCACAGTCCTGGGCAGTTGCTCTGTTAGAGGGAATTAACCAACTCCTGGTTGACACAAAGCTGAGGTGGTCAGTTCATTGGCAGGAAGACCCCAAAATCCTTTGCTGCATGCTGATGTGTGGGGACTGCAGTCGGCACGTGCGTACCCCACAGACAGGGTTCTGGTGCCACTCCAAGAACAACAGTGTCTAGAGGCACCTCTGCTTGAAGGGATGTGTGTCCTTGGCACTGTTCTCCATGGACCAGCAATGGGCACTGGTGGCCGGGAAGGTCAGTGGGCTCCTGAGGGNNNCCACCAGTCTGTGATCTCCAAGCCCTTACAATAAAGAACAGCAGTGTGTGGGTAAGTGGTAGGACACTTGAGATGGGGCATGAGGCAGGGAGTGAACATCTCGAGGTGTCCTGTTCCTCAGTGTTGTTGACACACTGTGCAGCAGAGAGAGCTGTAGAGAGAGTCTGCTTTGGCCACCACCTACAGCTCTTCTTGCTGACAGCCAGGCTTCCTTCCTGCTGGGGCCCTCTGAATTCAGGGCACTGCTTGTGAAGGAGAAGGAGAAGGTGGTTAATGCCAGATGTAAACACTCAAGTGCATGGGGAACTACTTCTCTCCTGGCAGCAGTGGGATGTGCCAGCTTGGACTCAGTAAACGAAGTGTCAGTGGTGCTACATCTCCCTACTCTTTGCTACAACAGAATCATTCTGGTTGGAAGACACCTTCAAGGTCGAGTCCAACCGTTAACTCAGCACTGCCAGGTCACCACTAACCCATGTCCCCCAGCAGCAACAGAATCAGAGAATTATTCTGGCTGGAGGAGACAACCATCAGTGACAGGGGAGAGCTTTGAAATCCTTTCACAGTATCTTTGCACTCCTTGGATACCTTTTAATTCTTGCAAATCTGTCCTTTCTGTGGAGTACAGCAAGCCAGGTCAAACTTCAGAGAAGAGCTACAAACTCTTCAGACAATTCTATAAAGTCTGTGTGGTGGATTTTTGGGTTTGGTTTGTTTTGTGGTGTTTTTTAACTGACTCCCCAGAAGGAGATAGCTGCGTTCAAGTTCGGTCATTCTTATCTCCCTGACACTTTCTTATTGATAGCCTCATCTCTCTACTCCATTTGCCAACCTGAAGTTTTATCAGTCTATAAAGAGTGTGCTTGCAATTTATAACACCTCTTAGAGGAAAAATACTCTGTTAATAAACAATCTTTCCTTTTTCAGTGCTGCTTAGGTGTCTAGGAAAAGTTACTTATGGACTTCATTTACCAGCCTGGCACCACACCAGTGCTTCCAGGAGCTCCTGTTGCTCTTTCTCAGCTCCTGGTGCTCTTCTGCTAGATCCAGTCAGTGTTTGAGACACAGCAGGTGAAACACTACCCAGAGAGGAGTGAAGACCCCCACGTAGAGGGGAAGCAGCTGAAAAGGGGCTGTTAGTGCCACTCCTTTCCAACACACACTGATACTCTACTGCAGATGTTTAGCATCTGGAGAAGCAAAAGGTTCTATTCCTTCCAGCTAGTGAAATGACACCTAAAATACCTAAAATCCACCAGCTTCTGGAGAGGGTTGTGCAACGTTTGAGGGCCATCTCCAGTGATTCATGAGCAGTGCTTAGAAATGGCCACCCCAGAAGCACAAGAGCAAAGGTTTGGGTTACCATTAGAACCATCAGACAGAAGGTGTGCCAAATTCTGCCACAATTTCTACTAAAATTGTAACACTCTTCAGATTTGATGAAGTGGTACGTTTGTCATTTTGAAATCTCATTGCAGAGTACATCTGTGGTATTCCTCTGGTCTTCTCGCTTCAAAATGAGTTAAACTGAGCTTTTCTATTTACTCTGGTCCGACAGCAGCAGACCTGACTACCCAGCAGGTGCTGAAAAGCTCTTTTAACGCTTCATCTGCTCTTCCAGAATGTTCCCTGGCTTTCACTGGCCAACAGGCAACGATATTGAGCAAGAAAATGCTTTTTTTTTTCCTCTGACTGAGCTCAGCTTTGACTTTTACCTTTCAGCGCCTGTGTGGTCACAGGCAGCGGTGAAGGGAAGCACGTGGGATACGTTGTCACTGCTCAACGACCGAGAGGCCCCTGACAGGAATTAAACTCCTTGAGCACACCGTTTGATTGCACAGGATCCCACCACGGCTGGCAGGACCCTCTGGAGATGCTCTGGGGCCACCCCCCTGCTCCACCCAGCAGGGGCACCCAGAGCAGGGGGCCCAGCAGTGCAGGGTCCAGGCGGGTTGGGAATCTCTCCAGAGCAGGAGACTCCACAGCCTCTCTGGGCAGCCTGGCACAGGCTCCCACCCCCTCACACCAAAGCAGTTTTTCTTCCATTTGTCGTGCCCTCTGTGTTTTTCATGCTGATTCTTCAAGTTATGGACCTTGTATTCTGTTCCTCTTCAGGCACCAGAGCAATGGAGCAGTTATTTCCCGCTGTGGACAGCCTGAGGTCAGTTGGTGGGGCTGGAGGAATGCAGATGATGAACACCTTGTCCAGTCTGTAGCCAAAGCCTGTGCCTCGGATTCAAGGTCCAACAGTAACAAGTTAATGAATGGAAATTGTTCCAGAGATTTCTCCAACGGAGGAGACCTCTCTGATGTGGAATTTGGTAAGTTTGTCGCCGTTCCTTTCTGTAAAGGGCAGAGCTTTAGATAAAAGCTCAGTCTCTGATGTGTGCTGTAGCAGATCCAATCCTCCGTATTTCATCAGGCCTTCTCCAGTTCCTGCATGGGCACTGTGGGACTGGAGCCAGTCATTGCTGGAAACACTGTCAGAAGCCTCCTTTTAGCTACTCACCAGCTGCTTGTCCCCTCCCCAGATTCCTCCATCTCGAACGCTTCGGGAGCGGAGAGTTTGGCGATACAGCCTCAGAAGCTCTTGATCCTGGACGCGCGCTCTTACGCGGCGGCCGTGGCCAACAGAGCCAAAGGTGGAGGCTGCGAGTGCCCAGGTAAGCAGAGCTCCTCCTCAGCTTCTGCTCAACTTAATCAAAGGGATTTGCTCGAATGGAATTAACGCCGCTCCGCTTCAGCACGGCGTATTTAACAGACTGCGGGGATGGGAGTGCCCTTCACCTATGGGAATGTTCTGGAGCGTTGCAGCGGCCACGCAGCCCTTCAAAAGGACAGCTTTAGCTGTTAGGTTTGGGTTCTTTCTGAGCTGGTACAAACCAGCTGGTAACAGTGGTCAGTAAATGCTGAACTGTGTGGAATATGCTGATGAGTTTTCCTCTGCTCGGTCAGATACGTCACCTAGAGCGAGACAAAGGTGTCCAGTGTGCAGTGTCTAAAAAACCCAAACGAGCCTCACTGCAGAGGATAACGACAGCATGCTAGAATGGTGCTGCAGAATACAACTTCTCAGCAGCTTTTCTAAAGCTGAAACATTTTCCAGCAGTTATATCCTAACCCAAAGCATCTGAAATCCTGATTCCTCTTGGATTCGTAACACCTTCGCAGCTCCCACTTTTCCGTGTTCTTTGGTGCTTGTAAACTGTTGGCATTACAAACAAGATGCTATCCTATGGCAAGCACCAGGTATGAATGCAGCCTGTTAAAATTCCACGGGTGGAGGGAGAGTCTAGAAGAAAATAGGTATGGAAAAAACTATGGATAAGATAAAGCTCTTTTGACCACGGGTTCTTGTTTTGGTCTTTGCTGCACTGTGACTGCAGCCACCGGAAAGAAAAGTTGAATTTTCCACTTAACACCTCAAAACTACTAAATATCTCCTCATCAGAGAGTAAAATTTCAAGCCAGAAAAGCAGAATATACAGGAGGTTTAATTTCAGTTCTTGAAATTCTTGAATTCTTGAATTCTTGAATTTCTTGTAGGACATGCTCAGGCAGTTTGTCTCCTCCAGAAGATTTGACCTGCGTTAAGCGCCTTCTCTTTGCTGATGAGTTTGGCTTTTTCTCTGGGTGTTGCCAAGTTTGCTCCATTCTCTCTCTGTGAAGATAACTCGTTTATATTGTGCTTCCTTTCATACATAACATAAATCAGTGAAAAGACCAAAAAAATGCTTAAATTGACACTGTCAGACTCTTCTGACCAGAGTTATGTAGTCAGGGAGTTCTGGTTTGGGCCAGAATTTATTGGGCTGATAAAGAGTTAAGAAATCAAATGATACAAAACCTGCTCTTGTGGGAGACTACAGCATTTTCTTGTGCAAGCACCCGATATCCCACATGCGGACTCTTCTTCTCCTCTGGTAGATAAGGTCACTTTAACTATCATGTCATCACTGCTGTGCAGACAGGAGCATCAGCACGGAGGAGACCTGAATCTAAATCCAATGAGTATTTTTCTGCACCTCCTTGGGTGGACCCCGTCTGCTGAGACTCTGCCTCCCCTTAGAGCACAGTTGCTGGAGGCAGGCACAGAAATTCGCAGAATCGTGGGTTGGAAAAGACCTTCAAGATCATCGAGTCCCAGCATTAACCCGGCTCCACCAAGTCCACCACCAGGCTGTATCCCCAAGCACCACATCTCTAGGGCTTTGAAGCCCCTCCAGGCATGGTGACGTCCCTGGGCAGCCTGTCCCAGCGCCTGACAACCCTTTCAGTTAAAAAATTGGTCAGTTAGCAGGCTTTTTTCCTGTCTGTTTTCCTGAGCTTTGAGTATTTCTCTTGTGTTTGTTCCTCTCAATAGCAAAACTCAGAACGAAGCAGTGACTGAAGTAACCTTTCAGCCTTCTGGAGTGGTTAGGAAAAGGAATATATAACTAACATAAAACCCAGCCATTTACCAAACTTAAGACCACCTATAAATTATCCATTAAGTATCGTTTATGCTTCACAGTCTCTGACAATGCTCCTCAGTCTTTCCAAAACCATTTGGTAACCTCTAGCACGGTGTTATCACTGTTCCTGTAGGTTTGTGCTCTGCTTTTTGTAACGTGAAGTGAAGCACTGAAAATAAATCTGCAGGCACTCTGCTGACTCCTTCCTGCTCGGCTCTGCTGTGCTGTAATGTCTGGAACACCCACCCAGCTCGAGTACTATTCCTTCAGGAGCAGTCATAAACAGATTATTTCATCTGTCTGCAGCAGCAGTGGTTTGGTTTTATGAAAAAAAGCTTCTTTTAGAAATGAAACTTAGTCTAGTGTTTGGTTTCTTCCCCGTTTCTTGCTGTTTCCCCACAGAATATTACCCAAACTGTGAAGTAGTGTTCATGGGAATGGCAAACATTCATTCCATCCGGAAGAGCTTTCAGTCGCTGCGTTTGCTCTGCACACAGATGCCAGATCCAGGAAAGTAAGTGGATGTTTGGTGTTTTTTTTTACCTTTGTTCCCGTGTTTCTGCAACTGCTGATCTGTAAACTGAAATTGGGTGCTGGTTTCCCTCGGTGGCTTGCCCTTGTAATAACACTAAGCTATATATTTTCATTTCTGTGGGATTTTAGCTAAAGGAAGCCATTGGTTTATGAGCATTGAAGTGAACCTAGAAAATGAGATCTGAGAGGTAGCCTGGAGTACTGCTACCACAATGTTACTCCTCTCAGGTGTAGCACTTAGGCTTCACTGCTGTTCCCAGTTCCTTAATCTTTACAGCTCTCCTTCAGAAAATTCTAGCAGCATTCTGTGAACTTCACACATTTATAGCATCATTTGGGGGATGTATTTCATTGCCCTCTGATGCTGTGGCGTAACCAGCCTCTAATGGCCCATCATCTCAGGTGCTCCTGAGGTTGGGTCTTGCCCAGCAGCTGCAGTTGCGTCGCTTCCCTGCTGGGCTTCGTTGCTAGGAGCCTTTCATGGTCTCAGACGTGATCCAGCGTGGCCAGCCTGACTACACTGGATGTGTAGATCTTCTCAGGGTGGAGATTCTCAAGATGCCTACAGCATGCCTCGTAAAGCCTGGGAATCCTTGAGACACTGAGCTTTCAAAGGTGGCTCCTGTTCCACCCTTTCATTGAAGCACAGAGTTGTCAGGGGCGTGGCAGAGTCCCAGGATACCCAGCGGTAGCTGGGACTGCTGGGGGATCAGACTCCTCAGCTCAGAGGAGGGGTGACAGCAGAAGCTGCTCAGCGAAGCGCTGCTGGGGAGTCCTTGGTGTCACCCGTGGCTGGTGATGTGTTGGCCTCTTGTCTGGGAACAATGTTACTGAAGCTTCTTGCAAGTCTTAGGCAGCAAAGCAGATGCCAGGGACTGGCTGCTGCTCCTTTCTGACAAATCTGGGCAAGTCTTAACGAGCCGTAAATGAGAAACATTCAGGAATGACATTTACAGCCTATTAAAATAGGAGCTTTGACTTGCTAAATTCAAAGGTCCACACTTGAAATCCTTTTAAAAGAGCAAAAACTGTCTTCCCTTGTTTTCCTCTAGTTGGTTATCAGCTCTGGAAAGTACCAAATGGCTGCAGCACTTGTCTGTGCTTCTGAAATCTGCGCTCCTCGTAGTTCACGCCGTGGACAGAGACCAGCGACCGGTCCTGGTGCACTGCTCGGACGGCTGGGACCGGACCCCGCAGATAGTGGCACTGGCCAAGCTGCTGCTTGATCCCTACTACAGGACCACAGAGGTTTGTAACCACCTGTCAGTGCCACAGGCACTTAGCCACGTTCCGTCCTTCTCTGAGGAAGTCTGGCTGGAAATGATTCGGGTTTTTCCCACTGGAAAAGCCAGGAGTTTTCCAGCAGTAGTCCACAGGTACAGTTCGTACAGGTAGAGGTAGAATCTGTAATTCCAGAGCAGATTGTTTTCCCCCTGCAGTCACAGTCTGTGCTTCCCCATCTTCTGCTATGGAGTAGCTCGTAGAAGCCGCTCCGTGGCGTTCTCCGGTACCCCACCGCAGCTGCTCGGCCAGCTGTCGAGACAAAGCCTTTCTCTTTACATTTCCTCTCCCTGTGTTTTCCCAGTTTCACCTTTTCCTTGTCCTCTGTCACTTAGTTGCATCTCTCTGGGGTTTTCAGCCTGATTTCCACACTCCCCCATCACTCTTCAGCACTGAGTGATAGGTGATGGCTGGAGTCCATCTGGCAGCCCCCGTGCAGGATGCCTTTGTTGTCTAGAACAGAGCCATATGTCTGGCCACTTGGGCACATGGGGACACCAAGTTTCAACTGTTGCAGTACCTTTTGGATCAAATTGTGGAAACTTCTCAGAGCCTTTTTTACCCGAGTCCTGGAAGCTGGCATCCACCGGGTCAAAGCGTACGGCTCTGCCTGTGGCCCAGAACCTCCCCCTGGTCCCTCCTCAGGGTGCTGGCATTCCTGCTCCAAGTGCAGCATTCTTCTGTGCACAACCTTTGCCTGCTTTCTCGTCACCACCGCATCAGAGGAAACCACAAACTGTAGCTGTTGCTACAAGGACAAGTTCAGGAAAGTGAGTCTTCAGCAGTGGCACACTTCACGCTTTTCAGCTATTACTTTTCCCTCTGATTACAGCCATTGACTTAAGCATGCTCTACAATTTTCCTTTTCACTAAGAATCAAAACTTTCCCTACGTGCACGGGGCTTCAGGTCCTGTAAGACAAGGTGTGACATGCAGGTGCTCAACCAGGCCCTGTTTTGAAACGTCCTTTGAGTCAACTTCTTACTGACCTGTGACTGTGCTGCCTTTGGTGTACACGTAGGCGAGTACTCTGAGCACGGGTGTCCTGCTGTGGGTGAATTGTTTCCTTTCGTGATGGACACATCCGCCCATCATTTTCCAAGGAGACCTGTGAAACAACATCTGGCCAAATACTGGTTACGTTGGTTTTGATCAAGATGAAATTCCTCCTCTCCCCTGCCTGCTCAGGATGGGTTTCCCATCGAGATCTTCCCTGCCAGTCGCCGAGGACTTAACCTGCCCTGTTCCCTTTATGTTCACGTAGGTTTGGGAATTCATATCTGCCCTGATTTCGTTGTGCAGCATTCAGAACACAGAGGCATTAGGTAAAGCACTAAAGATAAGTAAGGAGGCCAGTGCTGAAGGGAAATAGGAGTGAGGACACAGTAATAAGGTGATTCCCACGAGTCTCAGACCGTCTTAGAAAATGGAACCGATGCAAAAGAGGAACTTGTTCATCTGTGCTCTCATTCCTGCAGGGTTTCCAGGTGCTAGTGGAGACGGAGTGGCTGGATTTTGGCCACAAGTTTGCAGATCGCTGTGGCCATGGTGAGAATTCGGATGACCTAAATGAGCGCTGCCCAGTGTTTTTACAGTGGCTGGACTGCGTCCATCAGCTCCAGAGGCAGTTCCCTTGCTCTTTCGAGTTTAACGAAGCATTCCTTGTGAGTTGTGGCTTGAGAGATTGCTGTTTTATAGACTGCTCCTAACCCAGTAGTAACGTATTGTAGAGCCTCAGGGGGTTTCTGATTTTCCCATCTGTGTGAAACGCTGCAGCCCGATCAAGGTGACGGGAGAGCTGCCCAGACGCACTAGACAAAAGTTCTTTGTTGGGCACGAGGTCTCTTCCCTCACAGAACAGAAACAGGACTCTTAAGGACTACTTCTAACCTTTTGAGAAATAAATGATCCCAATTTAAGAGGTGCTGAAATAACTCCACTATAATTCATCCAGACAGCACGAAAACAGAGTTACTGGCAATAGAAACTTCCCCCTACTCTCTTCTTGTTTTGACTTGAAGACTCCTCCTCTAAAAACACCTGCCCTGTACCTTTCCATTCATTTTTTCCCCCCTCTCTTTGCTGGAAATGTGCAGGATGGATGAGCTGTGTTCACTTTCCATGGAAGTGGAAGCTCTCCTGTTAGAAACTGGCCTAGCATGGTCAGAATCAGTTCTCAGGGCCAGAAAACCCCTCTCTGGCAAAGAGGCAGTCGCCCACTGCAGGACGTAGTAACCTGAAGAATAAAACTTTTTATGCAGTGTCTGATCCACTGAGAGATTTAAAGCACATTCCTGTGATTGTGGCTGACTTGAGTTACCAGTCCCCCGCTCAGCCGTGTAACCGAGTACGTGCACGGTCCTGGCTGAGCTCCGGGGTGAAAAGAGCTCCGTGAGGTTGGAACCGGCTGGCAGCGCACCGCTGGTCGGCGGGAGCCGGGTGCGAACGTACCCTCCGTGTTCTGGCCTTTTCAGAGTAGACCCTTTAATTTCTTCAAATATTAAAGTACTTGTCTCCACTGAAACTGAATAGTCCCATGGAAGTCATTTGTATGCTTCCAGTTAAGTTTCCTGTTAAGCGGTTGGGTTGGACTGGCACCGCGGCACGGAGTGAATAATGATCAGGAACTCTGTGCCCAGTTCACGTTCTGTGGCAGGGGTGGCATGGCACGTTCTGTGGCAGGGGTGCCATGATTCTCCCCTTCGCCTGGTCCGCAGCACTGTGACTCGCAGTCAACAAGACTTTGGTGCTTGATTAGGAACAAGTATTCTGTCTGTAGATTTTAGATCTATTTCTTTTTTTTCCTGCACTGTTTTAGTTACGGTTTTAAGATTCCGCTCATCTTCAAGTCTTTTGCAATTAGTTGATAAGGAGCTATGCAAAAAATGCGAGGTGTGTTTGTGCATCAGCTTCTAGGAAGGGGCTGTGTCGCCCTGCGGAGGAAGGACTTGGGGCTGCTTAAGCCTGAACGTTGATTCTCATGTTAAGCTGATGCCTGAATGTTGATTCTCATGTTAAACTGATGCTGAATGTTGGTTCTCACCCTAAGCCACTGCCTTCTGCCATCTGACGGTCTGTGTGTTGGTCTGTGCAGGTGAAGTTGGTGCAGCACACCTACTCTTGCCTCTTTGGTACATTCCTGTGCAACAATGCGAAAGAGAGAGGAGAAAAACACACTCAGGAACGGACCTGTTCTGTCTGGTCTTTGCTGCGGGCAGCAAACAAAGCCTTCAAAAACCTGCTCTACTCCTCCCAGTCCGAATCTGTACGTATCCCCCATCCCCCTCTGTACGTATCCCCCATCCCCCACCGCGCGGGGAGGGTCCCGTTGGGGCCCCCAGGTACCGTGGCCTCAGAAGTGTGGACCCCAGGGGAATAACCCCAGCTTGTAGCAGTGGGACGACGTCCTGGCTTAACCTCACCCTGAGCACAGTGTAGGGACAGGCGTTTCTGGAAGAGCGAGCTCCACTCTCCCGTCGAGGTTTGCCTTTGAACACTGCTCAGCCCGACCCTTCAGCTCTTGCTGATACTTGAGCGATGTCAGATGTGACCTCAGATGTTTCTCCGTGCTGGAAATGTATTTGCTGTAGCCAAACCTTTTGATTTATTCTTTGTAACCAAAAACACTGTGGTGGTTCTCAAAGAGACCTTTCTAGAGGACTAAGCTGTGTCAGAGGAGTGTCGTAAAACTGCCCACAGACTTGGACACCGTATCAATGTTCCTCTTAAATTTGAACAGGAAAAGTGTCTCACGTTATTTAATAGATCTGTGTTTCCCTTGACACCTGCACGGCTTCAGCTTGGCTGTTCCGTAGCAGTAGCTCCCTGAAGCTTCTGGGAGGGGACTCAGTTCCCTTTGTGTGTATTTGATAAGGCATCGAGGGGTGCGTTGTAGGGAGCATGGGGACAGCCAGCCAGTCATCAAATGTGTCATTCATTCATCATGATTAGGACAAAGACTTTCACAAATATTTAAACCCTTTTTGTTTGAAAAAATATCATAAATCTTAAGCATAAGGACTGTGCAGTGGTTTTGCATACGATAGATCTGGCTTTTCATTGTTCCTTAGAGTAAAATGAATACCTGGCTTAATAGTAGAGAGTTTACGGCTGCGTTTGTTAGGAGGAGATTGATTTTTATATTCACATCAGCCCTCCGTGGCTGTCTAGCTCCCCTGGGCGCCGGGCGTGCAGCCTGCACATGCAGAGCGACAGCCCGCGTCAGAGAGAGCCCTTCTGCTCTTGCAGCCTGCCACTGGCAGTGGCCGGGTGGCCGGGAGAGCTCCCAGGAGGAGCCCAGCGAGCGGGCGGTGCGGGC
>VWZY01003342.1:1795-12576 GCA_013399075.1 Chloroceryle aenea
ACGGCTAGGCCAGTCCTCTGGAGCTGGCTCACGGGTGTAACCATAAATGTTCTGCTCATTACACAGGGGAAGTTTGCTGGGGGGAGGGGTGCACCTCCCTATTTCTGGAGGGGCTTCCTTACCATCCTGCTGCAGAGGACTGCCTTCACATTTATTGTGAACACTGTACATTCACTGGGCAGAGTATAGCTTTTTTTTATTGCCATTAGTATTAATATTAGTTTTACTGTTTCATTAAATCAGTTTTCATTTCAACCCTTGACTCTCCTCTCCTTTTCCAGATCCCCTTTCCCATCTAGGGGAGGGGTCATCTGGTAATCGAGCAAGTGCTATGATTTAGTCCTGGATACTGGCTAAATGTAGACACATGTTTAAATGGTGAGCTGAAGCACCTTGGAAAGTTTTCTCTACTTTTTCTCTGCTCCTGTTTGTTCTCTTGATGTGTTCCTGCTGCTGTTGGTAACCTTGTAAAAACAGTTGGCACTGGCTCTGGCCAGGGTGTGGTGGCAGCAATTACAGCTGAGAGCCAGAAGCACCAGTTGTGATCTGTTGAAGGAACTGGCTTTTGCAGTGCTGGTGAGATGTGTGCTGAGGCCAAAAGGAATGGCTGACTGACAGCCTGCCAGATGTATCCTGCCAGGCACCAGTTTAATTCCGGTGTGCACTGTGTTGCAGCTTGTGCTTGCAGTGCGTGGGAAGGAAACAGTCCTTGTACCACAGGCCCCTACAGCACAAAACTGTCTAATTTAAGCATTTGACGGGTATGTTAAATTGGTTGTACACACTGATCTTTAAGATGGGCAAATTTTTAAGGTACTTTATTAAATTACATGAAGACCTCAAGTCTTCAGCCTATTACTTTTGTGGCTGTTTTTTTCCTTTTTATACAAAATGTGCACAGTCATATTGTTTGAAGAATTACTTTATCAGCATTAGGGGGATACTTGTAAAATAAGCCTATTGAAAACATGGTCAAATGTTTTCTATCCACCACAGATAATTTTGCTTTATGATGCATTTCCCTGTCAATATTTTTTGCTAATTTTTCTAAAGGAATGCTTACAAATTCCCCAGTGTTCAAGTTTACTCCTCTTCTGAAGAATCAAGCCCCTGTTTAGACAAACAGCTCCTGCTTCTTTTGGCTTCATTTAAGAATATTGAGCACTGATTAGTTTGCAATTCTATTTTTTCCCCCCTCTAAAGCTTTTGGCTTTTTAGGCATTCAGGACTTTAGCAGTTTTACTTTAGCAGTTATTTTCATTCTGTGCAAACCTTTTCAGCTCCATCTGCCTGAAATTTTACCTGTGGTTTGGTTTTGTGGTGTGGTTGTGTTGTTGTTGGGTTTTTTTTGTGGGTTTTTTTTTGTTGTTGTTTGTTTTAATTGTTTTTGTTTTGTTTTGGTTGGGTTGTTTTTTCATTGGGTTGGTGGATTTGCTTAGTTGTTTGTTTGTTTTTCTTTTAATGGAAAATTAACTTGTCCATATCTTTAGTAAAGAATACAAGCATAATTATTCTATTTTTATTTTTGTGGTGGTTTTGATTTGTGGGTGTTTTGTTTGTTTGTTTTTGTTAAATTTGATTATGTGGTTTTGGGCCTGGGTAGCTGTGTTAGTTTCTTGTCCCCCTCTCCCCTTGTTTAGGGAGATGTAAAATCTACCCAGTATTAAAGTCTTTGCTCTTTCTTCAGTTGTAAGGCTATCAAGAGATTTCATTGGGTTTTTTTTTTCAGGCAGGAAGGTTCTAGGAAAAATGCTTCAATTTAAAATCCAGACAAAGGTTGGTCCCTACTTAAGTAATTTATTGGAAAATAAATCCCTAGCTGCTTATATATATTAGTTCCCCACCCCGCACAACCTTTCTCAGTTTGGAAATCACTCTCATGAGTGACTGGTGTTGTTTTGTACCTTATTTGAAGTTTTTGATTAACACCAGATTTCAGTCTTGTTTCTGTGTTGGCTAGGTATAAGTGTCTCAACTCTACAAGTGTCCTCCTTGTCCCCCTTTTGCAGGCTTTGCTCTCATTGCCCTCAGCTCTCGCTGTGGATTAAATACTGTGCTTAGTGAGTGGAATGACCTGTCTGCTTGCATCCAAGGTTGTGATTCAGTGGCAATACCATTTTCTATAGCTTCTGCCTCTCAGGTTAGCCTTTCTTCCTCCTTGCCCCAGATCCATCCTCAGATTGTGTGGGAAGGTAAAACCTTCTTAAACCTCTAAGCTTTGGTTTGTGAATTAAAGTCCTGTATTTTCAAGCCATTGGCTGAAGGGAGACTTCAGTCACTTTAGTCCATGTTGCACCTGAGAAGAAGAGTAGTCCTGTCTTTGTGAAGAGGCTTATTGGAGTCTCTCTTGAGTCATTACTAGCATCTGTGCAGCCTTGTCAGGTAACCCCTCAACAGAAAACTAATTCACTGGTATGATCAGTTTAGTTATTACACAAATCACTTTCTTGTTCTTGTTACCACATGGGGCACAATGAAACTGCTGGCACAAGCAATATGGTGAGAACATGAAGAGGACAGAACTAGATCTTTGGGCAGTAGTACAAATTTATAACCAGCTAACTGGGCTTAGTCATACAGCTGACTTAAAAGATGGCTAGCTACAGTGATTTTCCTTCAGGCCCTAAATCAGGTGTGTCTGATATTTGTTTTCAGTTTCTAAGACACAACTTCAGAATGGATCAAGATGCATTAAATCCATTATTGGATGTCATAGAGAAACGGACTGAGAAACTGGCGAGCAAGGTCTTGATGGTTGCTAGTGAAACTTTGAGAATCAGTGTGACTTATTTTGCAATATCCTCTTCAGTTTCTGTCCTCGATTAGGACTGCCCAGCTGGTATCAAAACACCACACAGTCACTTGCTCACTCCAGTTATGGTCATGGGCAAAGAACAAAGTTGAATAGGGTAAACAACATGACTTTAATTTAAGCACCACCACCAATTCACCAATCTAATCAGAGTAGGATAATGAAAAAACATGACGATATCTCAAAAAGACACTTTCCCCTACAACCCTCCCTTCTTCATGGGCTCAGCTCTACTCCTCCTTTTCTCTGCTTCCTCCTCTGCAGCAGTGTAGAGGGATGGGGAATGGGGGTCATAGTTAATCACACATGGTTTCTGCCACTCTCTCCTCTTAAGGCAGAGGACTCCTCACACTTGTGCTCCACTCCAGTGTGGCGTTTCTTCCCCAGCAGACGGTTCTTCATAAATTTGTCCAATTTGAGTCCTTCCCCGAGGCTGCAGTACTTCATGAACTGTGCCAGTGTGGGTACCTTCCACAGGTTGTATTCCTCATGGTGATGGACTGCTTTGGTGTGTACTTACATTAGTCATGGCCTTTGGGCATGGTCACCTGCTGTGGTATGGAGTCTTTCATGGCCTGGAAGTGGTCATCTGCCCCACAGTTAATCTATAGACTGGAGGTGGATCACCTCCATCTTTAAACTCCATGAGCTGCAGGGGGACAGCCTGTCTCACAGTGGTCTTCACCAAGGGCTGAAGGGGAATCTATGCTCCAGTGCATCTCTTCTCCCACTTCTTCCTCACTGGCCTTGCTGTCCACATAGTTTCCCTCACATCTTACTCTTTCAAGAACTTGCCTAGTGTATTTTTCCTCCTCATATATATTATCACAGAAGTGCTGATTGGCCTTGCCTTACCCAGAGGTCCAATTTGGAGCTGGGAAAACTTGTAGAAGCTTTTTACAGGAGTCACCTTATTAGCCTCTCCCCTGCTACCAAACCCTGCCAGACACAAACTGAACACAGTTTGTCTTGAGAGTATATAATCATTGCATCATTTTGGGGTTTTGTCTACTGGTAGTAGTTTTAGAAACAAATATCACAAATATGTGCATGTTGAGGTTTATATATAAATAATTTCTAAGACTATTGGTTATTGAAGATAGAAAATTGTACTGTATGCTTCCTTACAGCCTCAGAAGGAAAACCAAATCATTAAAAGACATCCCAACAAATCCTTGGCAGATTAACTTCAGTATTTTATAGCTGACAATTCTGAGGGATTTGTGCATGAGTGAATTTCTGTATTAAAAGTAAATAATGAAGTTTACTTAAAAATCAGTGAAAGAANAATGGATCAAGATGCATTAAATCCATTATTGGATGTCATAGAGAAACGGACTGAGAAACTGGCGAGCAAGGTCTTGATGGTTGCTAGTGAAACTTTGAGAATCAGTGTGACTTATTTTGCAATATCCTCTTCAGTTTCTGTCCTCGATTAGGACTGCCCAGCTGGTATCAAAACACCACACAGTCACTTGCTCACTCCAGTTATGGTCATGGGCAAAGAACAAAGTTGAATAGGGTAAACAACATGACTTTAATTTAAGCACCACCACCAATTCACCAATCTAATCAGAGTAGGATAATGAAAAAACATGACGATATCTCAAAAAGACACTTTCCCCTACAACCCTCCCTTCTTCATGGGCTCAGCTCTACTCCTCCTTTTCTCTGCTTCCTCCTCTGCAGCAGTGTAGAGGGATGGGGAATGGGGGTCATAGTTAATCACACATGGTTTCTGCCACTCTCTCCTCTTAAGGCAGAGGACTCCTCACACTTGTGCTCCACTCCAGTGTGGCGTTTCTTCCCCAGCAGACGGTTCTTCATAAATTTGTCCAATTTGAGTCCTTCCCCGAGGCTGCAGTACTTCATGAACTGTGCCAGTGTGGGTACCTTCCACAGGTTGTATTCCTCATGGTGATGGACTGCTTTGGTGTGTACTTACATTAGTCATGGCCTTTGGGCATGGTCACCTGCTGTGGTATGGAGTCTTTCATGGCCTGGAAGTGGTCATCTGCCCCACAGTTAATCTATAGACTGGAGGTGGATCACCTCCATCTTTAAACTCCATGAGCTGCAGGGGGACAGCCTGTCTCACAGTGGTCTTCACCAAGGGCTGAAGGGGAATCTATGCTCCAGTGCATCTCTTCTCCCACTTCTTCCTCACTGGCCTTGCTGTCCACATAGTTTCCCTCACATCTTACTCTTTCAAGCACTTGCCTAGTGTATTTTTCCTCCTCATATATATTATCACAGACGTGCTGATTGGCCTTGCCTTACCCAGAGGTCCAATTTGGAGCTGGGAAAACTTGTAGAAGCTTTTTACAGGAGTCACCTTATTAGCCTCTCCCCTGCTACCAAACCCTGCCAGACACAAACTGAACACAGTTTGTCTTGAGAGTATATAATCATTGCATCATTTTGGGGTTTTGTCTACTGGTAGTAGTTTTAGAAACAAATATCACAAATATGTGCATGTTGAGGTTTATATATAAATAATTTCTAAGACTATTGGTTATTGAAGATAGAAAATTGTACTGTATGCTTCCTTACAGCCTCAGAAGGAAAACCAAATCATTAAAAGACATCCCAACAAATCCTTGGCAGATTAACTTCAGTATTTTATAGCTGACAATTCTGAGGGATTTGTGCATGAGTGAATTTCTGTATTAAAAGTAAATAATGAAGTTTACTTAAAAATCAGTGAAAGAAGTGCTTAATATTTAGCATTTTTTAATTGTAAAGCCTCATGGTGGAAAATGCAAATTAAATATTCTGTATAATTGACATTTCCTCAGCAGTTGAATACAAGGCAAATCTAGTACCTTGCAAATCACTGAAAAAATGAAGTAAAGAAGGAATTTTTTGAAGTAAAGCTAAAGGCCTATCTCTGAAGAAAGAGGATATTCCTTCTCTACTTTAGTTCCTCTACTAGAGGGGGAAAAAATAAAGACATTCCCCTTTGTGGATGCTTAATCTTCTGTAGCAATTCAATTCACAAGATCTTCTACAAACTCAATTCCTACTCCTGTGCTGTTACAACTGTGAAGAGAATTAGCCAAGGAAGAGCAGATCCATGAAGATAGGAGAGGTGGCTAGGCTTCAGCTGTTCTCCATCTCCATGTGCTGTGAAGGGGGAGGAGAAGAGAAATACCCTAGAAGTGTGATCCAAAATACTTTTGTTTGAGGGAAAAGATAATAAGAATCTGTGCAGTGAGTATTCAGTGTAACATAGAGGAAACAGTGCTGTGTGCCTGTCTGCAGGGAACGGTAAACACGGAAACAGAATCTCTGTGTTGAGATTTCACAAGAGCTTATGGAGTCCTGACTGAGGTGAATGGGGGAGTCTTTGCTGCTTGCAGCCCTTTAATCCAAATGACTGTATGTTTAGGCTCTTACTGTCATGGTGCATTGTATTCAGGCTACCTGCTTAAACTTCTTTGCAGTGGTACAAAAAATGTATCTTAACCTCAAATAAGCAAGGCAAGCTGTTTTCTACACTTGAAAAAAAGAAAAAACTTTATGTATATCCTTCACTTCAAAGAATTTTTATCTCTTCAGTGAGGTTTGTTTGGTTTGGGTTTTTTTTATTTGTTTGTACTTTTGTTGGGTTACACACAAGTCAAAAACATGACTTTACATCTCGGCTGTTGAAGTGAGATGGTGAGTAGTAGGTTGGTTAGCTGCAGCAGGCTGGAGTCATCCAGTGTGAATAAGGTTACTCTGAAACTAATGATACGGACATGTCAAGAAACTAAAATACCGATTGAATGTCAGCTTTAAAAAGTAAGGATAAACAAGGTGGGTTGGTTTAGGCTAATTACTGAAGGAATATCTGAAAGGTGGCTATTAATAGCTGCACTCTCGCACCCTAAAAATCCAACTCAAAGTATGTTGCCATATAATTAAAGAATAGAAAACTTCCAAAAATGCAGTATCTTGATATAAAACTGTATCATTATACATGGCTGAGAGTTGGAGTGACACTGTGGTGTAAGCTTGTAAATTAGAAAGATTGTTGTGTGCTTAGTTTCAAATAGGCATTATCTGGATTAAAATGTAGTTGTGTTCTTAAAACCAAATATCTGAGTCTTATGGTCCAGCTCCTGAAAATGGAGACCTGGAGAGTATCTGAAGGCACCCATTTAATCTTGTTACAGTAACAGATAAGGAGGTAGATTTTAGTCTTAAAATTCTACACTGAATGCAAGTCAGCACCACCAAGGGTGCTCAAGGTTTCAACAGTACATCCTGCATCTTCTCAATTTTCAGAATAAACTGCTAGCTTTTATTTTTCCCAAAGTAAACAACCTGAACTACTGTTTGATGAACTCTTTATAAAAATACCTCATGTGCTTTCTTTCTAGATCTGAACAAACTTTGTATGGTTTAGATTAGCATTGTGGACTGGTTCGTTGTCGCTGATTTTTATTAAAAATCTTAGTTTCTGTGTTTTATATATACCATCTAAATTTGAAATAGTATTCCTGCTAGGTATTTCCAAAGATCTTTCCAGCAATTTTCCTTTTCATCTCATTGACTTTCATAAAATTAGAGAATACCAGGCTGGAGGCACATCAAGGGTCATCTAGCCCAACCTTTCAAGGTAAAAAAAAAAAAAAACAAACAAAAAAACATAAACCCAACAATGACAAAACAAACCATCAGACAAAAAACCCCACCATTTACAGACAAAAACTAATGGGGGTCTGTCTTGTGTGTGTGTGTGAGGAGGTGACACAGCCACAAACAAACAGAAAACCCAGCCTGTATATATAGCTTAAATGAGCTGGCCCAGCACCCTGTCAAGCTGAGTCTTAAAACTGTCCAGTGTAGGGGAATCCACTACTTCCCTTGGCAGAGTATTACAATGTCTACTTGTTCTCATCATGAAAAATTTTCTTCAGGAATCCAGTTGGAATCTCCCCAGGAGTAACTTGTACCCATTGCCCCTTGTCNTTTTTAAAAAGAGATTGGACATGGCCCTTAGTGCCATGATATAGTAATTGGAGTTGGATCAGGGGTTGGACTCGATGATCTTGGAGGTCTTTTCCAACCCAATCTATTCTATGATTCTATGATTCTATGATTTTCTCCAGCCAGGTGGATCCCAGTCTGAGCTGCATTCCTGGGTTATCTGTTCCCAGGTTCAAGACCCTATACTTGTCTCTGTTGATCTTCCAAGAGGTTCCTACCAGACCACTCCTCCAACCTGTCCAGGTCTTCCTGCCAGGTCGCTCTCCCTTCTGGAGTGTCTACATCCCTACTCATTTTGGTGTCTTCTGCAAATTTTGTACACATCTCCAGTTTAAGATCATTTTTCCAGTATTCAAGCTGCTTTACAATTGCAACTCATTTCAGTGTCATCTACAGACTCCTCTGTTGTTTGCAGTAAGGATTATTAGAACTATGGGACACAGCGAAACTTGGGATATATTTCAGTAGGACACTTAAGGCTTTTCCAGGCACTTTTCTGACTACTGTGAAGTGTTAAGAAAGAGTTTTCACTTACTGCTTGTCTTGTATATGTGGAATTGTGTTGATGTGTGTTTTTCTGTCAGTTGCCTATAATCTTTTTACGTGATGCTTATAAAGTGTTAACTTAAACTATCGAAATTGCCAGATTTAGTTGCTCTTTTCATAAATAGCTTTGAAACTAATATTTCTTTTCCTAAAGATAGATTTTTATTGTTGTTTTGTTTTTATTCGAACGTACTGACATGGTTTAATTTTATCTGTATGGTTTTTTTGGTGCTCTTTTTCTAAGCAGAAAGAAAAAATGTATTTATACATGGTTTATATGACTACTTACACTGGTAAACATCAGCTACTCAAATTCTTAAATTTTATTATGTTACTGTAAAATATTTTATTTTTGTTATTTGTGGTTTCTTGAGGGAAGACTGCATATAATTTTAGAATTCTATTAAATAAGCAAGTAATATTGCATTTATTATTTCATAATAGATTTATTAGTACATACATGTTTTGTCTAATGCATGCATTTTAACTGCTAGTGAATGGAACATAGCATTGCTGGTCAGTGTGTTCTTCAGAGTTGTAAAACTGATATGTTGTTTTGCAGCACCTATTTTTTTATCCATGAATGTAAAGAGAAAGCTAATTTTCCTACCTTTCAGTCTGTAATAGGCTTCTCAATTTCACATGGCCTAGTTGTTTAACTGCAGTATTTAGAATAAATTTACTTGAAGCAGTAAAATATACTGCCATCAGAGTAATTTCACACTGTAGCATACTTTGTTTCGGGGAGGAAGCAAAGGAAGGCTGGGTTAATAGATTCTCTTCCTTAAAACATTAGGTATGAAGTATGTTAATAATACAGTTTTATTCAAATAAGTTTAAGTTATAGATAACCTGAGACTTAACATAGCTTTAGAATTAAAATCCTAGGTATTTTTTGTTGCATATTCTTAGAGATGGTTCCTTTTTTTTTTTTTTAAATTTCCTTGGGTTTGATAACAGGTAGATTTTTCTAGGTTTTTTTATTGGTGGATGCTTATGGTACATGATTTAAATCAGACTGCATTTTATTCTGTTGTAGGTGATTTGCAAGTCAGATGCTCCTACAGGGGATGTTCTGCTTGATGAAGCTCTGAAACACATAAAAGAGACCCAGCCTTCTGAAACAGTACAAAATTGGATTGAACTGCTTAGTGGTAAGCCTTTGACATAATATATTTGCTTTTTTTTTCCCTGATAAAGCTAATTATCTGGCATCACTAGGGATTATAGTGTAAGGTTTTTGAGGAGAAAGTATGCAAAAAAGTTAATTAGTTTGTTCTCTGGGGTAGTCTCTTGTTGATTGTAGTCTTTAATCAAATGTAAGTTACTGTTGCCTTTGACTTGACTTGGTACAGAGAATATCTGTATGGAAGTGTCAGAGGACATCTCAACTCTGTGGAAGAGGTGCCTTCTGCAGACTGAAGTAAATCAGGACTGCACCCTAGAGAAGCAACTGCCTTTCTCTGTAACTAGAAGTAAGTTTGGAGTAGAAGTGTTATGGGTGCAGTATACAGATTTTTTTAATAAAGAAAGGAAGTAAGGAGCTCACTGCTCATATGTAAAAATTGAGGATGATTTGGCCATTTGTCATAAAGAAATAATAAAGAATCGGGAGTTCTATTTTTCTGTTAACTGGAGAAATAAGTACTTTCAAATGTTAGAGATAGTTCTTGTTCAAAACAGTCCTAAAGGTGAGTTCTTTGCACACAACTAACTCTTCTTGTAGAGCTAGTAAGCTGTGGCAAATAAAGGAAATGTCAATTAGATTTCATCTTTCCGGTTGCAGTTAATTTTTCTTATATCTTGCCAACAGTTGTATCCTCAGGATGCATAAATTAAACTGAAATTAATAATGACTATCTTTTAGCAGGTAGTGCTTGTCTTTTTTTTTTTTGATTTTTTTTCTGTAGCCAGAATTCACTACCAGTGTTTGTCTGTTTTGATAAAACATAAAATCCTTGGGAGTAGATCAGAGCTGTACTTGAGTTGCAAAAACAGCACAGGAAAAAAATCTGATGTTTTGTCAACAGCATGACCCTGGGAGGTAGGGAGTAACAAGACTTGGAAGTCATCTAAATCTATTACAACAACCGATAAGTAACAGTTTCAAAATGAGCAAATTCCCTCCACCTTTCTCTGACTTCTTGATTTCATTATGTTGTTCTTATGAATCCTGTACCGACTTCAACAGCCTTTTTTGCAGATCAGTTCCTACTTCCGTCCTTGCCATTTCTCCCTCTTGCTCTTTGGCTGTCAGGCAGAGGGCAGACAGGAGGATAAAGCAGTCCTTGTCAGTAGGGGGCATGGTTGCTGCATAGCCTTGCAGTTCAGTTCTTTCTCCTTCACTTTCTACAGCCAGCAAAACCAATTATTTTTTTCTTGTCCCAAATACATCATTTGTGCTGACATTTCACCTTCTTTCCCAGTGCAGAGCACATCAAGTTAC
>VWZY01003342.1:29320-40374 GCA_013399075.1 Chloroceryle aenea
AACCCAAAAAAAAGTTGAACAAAAAAAAAAAAAAAGTAAGAAAAGCCCAAACAAACCCTCAAATAAAGAAAAACAAAACAAAACAAACAAACAAACAAAACAAAACAAAAAAAAACAAAACAAAACAATGAAGCAGGTAAAACTGCTTGAAACTCTGCACAGTGACCAGCTGATGTTGCTGAAAGACAGCTGCTGCTGCAGAGAGTGCTGCTAAACTAAGTTGAGATGTAATCTAAATAGACTGAGAGCTTGCTCAGAGGTTTTATCTTTGCTGCTGGTAATTACAGCACAATCCCAACCAGCACTGCGGTTTGCCTATAATTACCGAGGGCCTACAGGGCTCCTACAGGAAGCCTTACATATTCTGTGACTGAGACTGACTTTTAAGAGGCTGCAGGCAGACTGACAGCCATGCGTGTACAAGGCTGAGCGTCATGGAAGGACAGGGATCTCCAGAGTGTGTCTGCTTCCAGGAGTAAGGCACAAATTAGGAGGGTGGCTGGGAAGAAAGAAATGGGAGGTGGTGAATCCCATCCCAAGTGCCTGGAGGGCATATGATATCAGACCCTTCAGCCTTTTCCTTCCTGGTGATAGCAGCTGGTAAGCCCTTGGCATACCTGGCCCAGCCTTGCACCTTTTGGTTTTGCTGCCCTTCTTATAGGTGTGCCCTGCAGATGCCTGTGGTCTTCCTATTGGTATTTTCCACAGCCATGCTGCCCAAGGCAGTGGGGGACCGGCTGCCTCCAGCTGTTATGTTTCAGTACAGCAGTTGGGTTGGGACTTCCCTGTGTTGCTGTTCTTAGTTTTGAACAGAAACGGCATTGTGCTGTAGCCATGAATCTGGGCTCTGCCTGCTGTGTTAGTCTCTAGAGTGAACTTCCCTGCTTGGGTTTCTCTTAGCAGACCTGCTGAGCCCCTGTTTCCTCATGTGACAGTGGGATGAAGGATAACAACAGTGCGATGAGAATCAGAGTGGTGAGTTGACCAGTTTTGGTTTACCTCTACTTCTCTGCTGGGAAACAGAGATAACTGGTGATAATGTAGTTACTTTCCTGCTCTGGGCTTGCTCTGTCCATTGTCCTGTGGTTTCCTAGTGGAATGGAGGAGAGAAGGGTATCTCTCCTCCTGCACAAGTGAATTGTACCTGGGCACATTTATGGGCTTCTGGGTGTTAGACAGAAAGGAATACTATCCTCCCATCAGCACTACCTCTGGAAGGGTTTGGGGTTTTTTGTTTGGTTGGTTGGTTGGTTGGGTTTTTTTTAATTTACAGTAAAAACTAGATTGGAATAATTTCACCATGAAAATGCTAACAACCAGCATAAAAACCATCAGGGATGCAAGGTTACTTGCACCTATTGTAGTGTCCTGAATGCCATGTCCTGGCAGAAGTAGACCTTCCTCAGAGACATGGCTTCCCACCATCTGTTTGAACTTGTGCTTCAGTGTGCCCTGATGCAGCAGCCCATGAGTGAACCAAGGATGAGGGCCCCTCACCTGCACCAAATAATCCAAACCCTGGAACACTGATGGTATAAACACTCCGGGTACAGACTGGCTAAAAAGGAGAATGCTTTGTATCAAAAATTCTGGACACAAAAAGGAAAGCCAACAACATATTATAGAAATGTTTTCTGTGTTTGTCAAAATGGCTTTATGTTTGGCATCAGCTTACGGTCAATGATTTAATGGTCCCACGATGTATGAAGGATGGGTGACTGTGGAAGTACAATTAGTGGGGCTTTTCTCATCAAGCCACAGATCAGCTCTGTTTTTGGATGATAACGAAAGCACAAAATACCTTTATTGCCTGTAAATACAGCCCCTAAAATCTGTAGGAAACCCACTTTACCAGCTGAAAACTGACTTTAAGAAGAAAACTAAAGTGCCTGACCTTGAAATAGCTTCCGAATTCTAAAAGCACCATGTCTAGCTATCTAGCTGCCTTAGTTACAAGCATTAATCACTGCCATATTTTACACAGCATGTAAAATTTAAGTAATAGAATCACTGTCCCCATTGCCATATTTGCAACTAAAAGCTGATAAATAGAAGCACTGACCTCAGCTGGTCGATTTAGCCCAATGAGTCATGGTCTTGGGGCCACATATGCTTCCTCTGTTAATATTCTTGTTCCTATTTATTTTTTAAAGTGTGATGGCATGCTGTGTACCACAGAATAGCTTCTCTAATGGGCAATTCCAGAAATAGAAATATCCCATTAGTTCCCTCTCCTTTGTCAGGGTTTCACAGTCATCACTTATTCTACACAGAGCCTCAGCATCTCAAAGAGATGAGGGCAGGAGTGCTGCTGGGAGAGATGGGGGGCAGGCAGAGTTAGGCTCTTGAGCAGTGAATTCCTCTTGAAGTTCTGTCCAAGAAGCAACCCTCTATCTTCTTTTTTTTGCCTAACAGGCAGCTAAGCTGTAGAGAATGAAGCAGCAGATGTGGGCTCCTCCACTTCAGCTGCGTACATGCCACAACAGAGGGACCACAGCAGACCACTTTCCTTGAACTGGGGTCCCCTACATTGAGATGATCTATAGAAGTACAGAGCCGAAAAGCACTCTTACTGTCCCAGACAGATGTTTGCAACTCAACTTACTACCTTTTCAAGTTAATATGCACATGTATAATATTTAAATGAATGTTGGCTGACCTTATCACCATATCTGTGTTGATCTAAGCTGGTGAATCATGGTCTTGGGCCATGTGTGCTTTCTCCACCACTGCTTGGATGGGTACAGGCAAGAGTGACTGTACAGAGAAAGGGTGAGATGAGGCAGGGCAGAGATGGGTGCTCAGCAGTCCCAGTCACACAGATGCCCCATAGCAGATGGGATGCCAGTGTAAGAAGGGACATAAAGGAGGACTACAGCTCTTTGCAGATGGCTCTGTGTGAGGTAGCATCAAGGTGAAAAATGCCAAGGTGACTGATGGAAGGTGTCAGAAGTGATCTACTAGTACATAATCTGGCAGTATCAGAAACAGCATTTGCTCAGTGAGCTTCCACCAACACTGTAATTAGAATCCCAAAAAATACTGCAGTCAGTATCTTTATTCAATGCTGTATCTGTAGCCAGACACGGCCCATGGTCCAGTGGCATCCATGCAGGTAGGAACCTGACTGGTTTGCAAGACCAAGGCTTCACAGAGCCCAGGCTGTTGCACAAGGCCCCTAAGGCCACGGCTTTCCCCAACCTGGTAATGTTCCCATGCAGATCTGTCCCTTTGCAATAAAGACCTGATAAGGACCTGCAGGCCTCCAGTTGAGAAACCAGTTGCGAGGCAGGTGGCTCCTCTGCCTCCTCTCCATCCACAGCTCACAGAGTGGGTATGTGGGACATAGCCTGGGAGAATACATGTGTTGCCTTTCCCTCTCCTGTGGGCAGATCTGCAGTGCTGCAGCTCCTTAAGGGAGCAAAGCAAAAGCAGATGCTTGCTGAGCAGCACTGTACTGGTAGGAAGCAATGGGTTTGTACCTGAGTACCCCTACAGCCCTTTGGCCCTGGGTACCTGTTCAGATTGCAAACTGGCGATGAAGTATTTAACAAAAATTAAGTAAACTGAGGCTGCCTGCAAAACAGCCCTTTGTATTACTCAAGCATCATTTAGACTCCTTTGATATTCATGGTGTTTATGGCACTTAGACTTCTTAGATCCAAGCAAATTAACTCACAATCAGCCTAGGCCTTCCAACAAACCTGACAGATTCAGGATAAGGAGAAGGCTGGTTCATTTACCACTGTTGGTGTTATCATCTCTGAAAGAAATACACAGCTATTTTGCTGACTGACTTCCATGTACAAATTTGCCAGGCTGGAGAGATGCAAACTCTGGCCTTCAGCTGGATTGCCCTTTCTTCAGGCATACCTCCAGTCCTCCCCTGCTCAGCTCGCTGGATGGTAATTGTCTATCTTCTGACTTTAATGCCACTGAAATGGGATTTATGTGGGGGATATTTAGCAGAATTGCATTAGTATTTGACATTTCAGCTCTTGGAAATTTTCGATGATGTTATTTGCAAGGACATTTTTTATCGCTGTAAATTGTAGTTCTTCAAGAGCAGTGTAGCAGTTTAATTTTCTCAGTCTGTCTCTTTGTCTCTTCCTCTCCATCAGAATTTCTGATTTATTTGATTCACTGGTCCTTTGGATTTCGTATGCTTGTTACAACGCACCTGTGTCTCAATGACACAGAAAAACATTCATTTGAAGGAACAGCTCTGGCTTGCAGTGCTTTGGATTTCATACAAAACTAGAACTGTGCAGAAAACTCATTTTATTAGCTTTTTCAGAATTCTAGACCCCATGTTGTTCAAGATGAATAACAGCATGTTTTACTTAAAGAAGGAAACCAGATATTGGTTGCTTGAAATGGCCAGTGAAGGAAGATCTGGGAACACTTACAAGAGACTTTTGCTACTTCATATGACTTCATATCATAGGCTCTGAGGACTACAGAAATTCAAGTGTTGTTTGTGTTTGGTTTTGGGTTTGTTTTGTTTTGTTTTTGTTTGTTTGGTTGGTTGGTTTGTTTTGTTGTTTTTTTTTAGTAATGAGCAAGTACCAGAAATATAAAAGCAAAAATTACAGTGCAAAAGCCCAAATGAAAAGGTGTTCAGAAGAGTCTGCTGTGGCTGTGCAATGGGAGTGTGATGAAGAAATACTAACTGCAGCCCAGGCAGCTAGAGGTAGGTTTGATTTTGTTTTTTTTTTTCAGAAAACTTGTCTGATGAAGAATTTCCAACTGTAACAAGTATAATTTAGGGAGAAAACCGGGCAAGTCTAGGAATAAAAAAAAGGGTGCTCTGTATACCACAGTGGTAAAACCTGACAGATTAAACTAAGCAGTCTCTCCTGAACTGCAAATCTTTGTATGCAGTGTTACAGAGACCGTTATGATCCACAGAGAAATTCGGACAGTGCACTTAATTTCTGCCTTGCCCTCATTTAACAAGATTATTTTGCTTTTCTTTAGCACTTTACACCTGCAATTCCAAATGTCTTGGAAAGCTCCTGCCATATGGACCCTAACTAGATAAAGATTTATTTTTTTGTCCTTATTTGACAAGGTAGAATAATAAAACATCAAATTATGGAGACTTCAAAAACATGTTATTTTCCAGAGAAATCACTGCTCTTATGAGCAAAAGGTTTAAAATATCTCTCCCTTTCTCTTTTTTTCCAAGTTTAGAAACACAGTTACTGGCAGATGGTCTGTGGTGTTGAGCACTTATTCAAACAGTACTGAAATACTAGGAATTTCTGTCCATGTGTCTAGGCACACACAGATCCACATGCACACACAGAAACCATTCTAGGCAGAGTTTTAACATGGTTTTTAAATCAAAGTATACTTCAAGGAAGATGCCAGAGCAGATTCAAGCTATATTTGTGGGCTGAGCTCATTGGATGAATGGTAACTGTCTGCAAAAGATTAGAATGGTTAACCTGTGACAAGTATTTTACTGAACAATGAGTAAACTCTTTAAGGGCTTTGCCCATGGCAAGTGCTTCTCACTCCTGCAAGGAGAGGACATCAGACTGGCGCTTTGCATTATGAAATCAGGCTGAGGCCCTTGGTTCTAGTGGACCATGAACACCGCCATGATGGGGAAAGCTGCAGTGATGCAAGTAGCCAGGCACAGGTTAGTGCTGGCAGCTGGTTAGATGTGGGGCAGTGCTTCCCCAAAACTTGGCTGATCTCTTAAAATGCTCTTTGCATAGCCCTTGATTAATGTAATACTGATTAGGCATTGACTCTGCTATTTGTGCATTAAAGATGCAGACATTTCCCTGGCAACAGATTGCTTTGGAAATGTTTAAGCAGGACTTCTTATCTATTGTACAATTAATTTAGAACTCCTTGGTGTCAGCTCCTTGCAAGAAAGGGTTGCATCAGTGCTTTTCTTATCAAGACAGCACACATTCAAAAATTCTGTGAATAAAATAGTCTCGTTTCTGCAACAGGTATGTGCAGATATGGATTTTTGTACAAATGTAATGTTTAAGTTAAAGAAGGTGCTTTGAAACAGTAAATGTCTCTGTATGTGCCCATATACTTAACAATGAAAACTAACAAATCCCAAAACACACAGGAACACTGCTGTAGACAAAGGGAGTAATTGATCACCTAGTAATAGAAATCAAAGAAATCTAAACTTTATTACTTAAAAACAAACACAGCATCAGAGCAGGCTTGATAAGCACGGCACAACATGAAGAGAAGGATGACTAGAGAAATTAGCAAAAAATCTTATCACAGAATCATAGAATCATTAGGGTTGGAAAGGATGTCTNTAACTATTTTTCTGGTCTGTGTAAATATTCTATCCGTGGTCAAGATCATCCAATGAATGAATTTGACCTCTGATATCTTATACCACTGAAATCAAAACAAGTGTTGATCTTGGAATTATATGGAAAAGAGTTTGTACAGCACTGTATTTTATGTATATATATATATATAAATAATCTCAGAGAGGCTTTTACCTTCAGGATTTTTGAAAATTAATGTTTCTATGAAGATTTGTAGCTTAGTGTTGGAATCTGAGACTCTTTTACCCTTACTATTGACTTATTTTGTTCTTTTATATTATTTATATAGAGTAGATATCTTAAGAGTTTTGCAGCAAACAAATAAATTTAATGGGTGGTATATACAAACAATTTATAATAAATGTATTTAAGTACATGTATTCTCACTTTAAAGTTTAGATCTTGTTGATAATGACATTTTTGCTCCCTGCCTTCAATGTATGTTGGAGACAGTTCTATGCTTCTATGTTTCATATTTTAAACTAAATACTTCTTAACAGTTGCCCATTTTTGCGCTCCACAAGAAGCCCCTTGCATCTGGTGAACTTAGTTCTCCATCCTAGTAAGGCTTGTAGTTAGTCTATGAAAATTCAGGTGAAAAGACAGAAATGGAAAGAAATCCCTTGTGATGGATTCACATCTATTACCTTAATTGCCCTCTCCCCCCCGCCCCATTTCTGTAAAGATGTATTAGGATTTCAAAAGGCAGTAAAAAGGTATTGGATGAAAATTAATTTTGGTGGTTTGTTTGGTTTGGTTTGGTTGATTTGTTTGGTTTGTTGTGTGGTTTTTGGTTTTTCCTGTAGTTTTTGTTGTTGGTGTTGTTGTTGTTGTTCTTATTCACATTTGTAGCTGGTGATCCAAATTAAAGCTGGTACAAAGTGGAGTGTCATTATTATAGATGACACAAGCCTGCGCAGAGCCAAATTACGACTGTGGCTCTGAGCCTGGTGAGACTGTTCACTTTCTGTGCGTGGCTCCATTCCGCTTCCAAGATTTCTCTTATTCAGCCCTTTTAGTCTCATATTTACTGCAGCACGTTATGGAGGAGACATATGTAATGTGTTCCCTCTCTTGGGCTTTGCTTATGCAAAGCAAGTCGCTGTCACTGCTGCTGCACTGGAAACCATACGGATTTTTTTTTTTTTTCAGAGGAAGACACCGTCCTGAAAAAATTGCTCTTCTTTTTGAAGTAATTATTTCCAGATAAAATTGGAACAGTGTGCCCACCTGAGGACTACTGTAACTATAGGTTATAATCATAATCATGCCAGTTAATTTTTCCACATAGACACAGAAATCAACAGAATTGTTTCATTTTAGTCTTCTTGTGAATGGAAATTATAATAGCACAGCCAGCGGTGGCTTGTCCTTGGTCTATTTTATACCAGCTGTGTACACAGGAGAGTGTGTGTATCTGTGTAAAGGGCAGAAATGAGAAGAGAGAAGAGAAATACTAAAGATTAAAGGTCCTGGTTTTGTTCCCTAAACACAGGAAAACACAAGTTTTGCTAGTGGAGCTCACAATGTGTCAGGAGTCATGGTGCAGTTTTTAAATCACAGCCTGAATTTTGGAAACTGCTGAGGGAAAGTCATAATTCAAGTTAATTAGCCCCTGATACTTGTTGCCCCACTTTTTGCTGTGAGTGGTGACAGCATTATGTACAATCTACCTGAATATGAAGACATTGTGCTTTACCACTTGCACTTTTTTCTTTACCTACTGCCAGACAGTCTGTCCCCAGGCCACTAAACTAGACCCTAGTGGCATCAAATCAGCTGCAGAAAAGCTTCAAAATATTGTGAACCCCTACATCTGGGGATTTCAGAGAGAGATGAGGGCAGGTGAGAGCTCAGCAGATCTGCCTGGATTGCTGGATGTTTTCCAGACACCCCCAGAGCACAGCAGAAGATGGACACTGTCAGGGTGGCATGGGTCAAAGCAGAAAATTCTGCTTGTGCTTGGAAAATGTGACAAAATCACAGACCGCTGAAGCTGGCATTGGGATAAAATGTTGTTAGGGTGACTAAAATCTGCTGTGTAGCAACTCTGAAAGCACTCTAGGTTTCTGAAAATATGCTACTGAAATTCAGTCCTGCTGATACAACCACATGAGGTTACATGATCGGAGTGGCATTTCAGTCCTGAAAGCTGAATATGATTACTCCATCAGCTTAATCCGATCTTTCTCTCTGCTTTCTGTTTTATCCCTTTTTTCTTGGGCTCCAGCTCCTCTTCCAGGTTCCTCTGGGGTTCAGATAACTGTTTTACTTTCAGCATCTTTCCCTTATCTAAAGCAAAATAAAATGAGATTTTTGTGCACTCTCTAGGAGGTGAGGTGTGGAAAACACTAAGGGATATATTTAATCTCTACTCAGCTGGTGTCCAAGAAAAAAACAGAATGCTACTGATGCTATCGACTGCTGACCAGATTGCAAAATACAAGTATTGCAAATCCTATATATCAGTGTTGGTAGATCCATACTTGTGAAATGACATTTAATTAGGATTTTGATGTTCACATTGCAGAAGGGATGCATCATCTTCAGGAAGAGCAGTAGTAAAATAGTATTTCTCAGATGTGTAAGAGAAGAATGTAAAATATAGGCAGCAACCTCCAGAATTACTGATTCCAGTTGTAAGTAAAGTTGACCTTGCCCTAGAGTTCTGCAGAAAAAATGCAACACATAGAGAGAGCACAGTACTTTCCTACCTCTGTCCTGAAATCAGAAGATATAAACAGTGATTGATTTACTTTATAAAACTTAATGCCAACAGCTGCCTGTGAAAGTATTTAGCAAAGGATGTTGTTCACGAGCGTGAGCTTTGCTTCCATGGTATAATCCTGCCAGAAGCCAAATGCTCTGCAGCAGATGCACCAAACCTTCAGTGCTTTATAGCAACTGATGCAGAAAATGGGGAAAATGCATATAACTGGCTTTAGTGAGATTTAAGTTATGTAGGGAAATAAGAAAGATAAAGCATTCCCTTTTTGTGACACTTCTACATTGGTATAACCCCCAAAATGAATAGAATTGTTCTGATCTGAACAAGAAGCGGTCCAGGCATAATCTGTTCCTCGACTTGCCAACAAGCCATACAAATAGGCTGGACTTGTGGGCATTTAAAAATTAAGATAATGGATGATTGAAAGTGGGCACATATATATTTTGATGATTCTGATCCACACACACACTGCTGCTGAAGTTAACATTTGCATGGCTATCGGCTGTTACTTCCTAATGGAATTGATCACAAGGGACAGCCGTGCTCTGAAATAAGGGCTCAGCACTCTGGGCTGCTCTACTGAGGTGCTGTGGGACCTCTGAGAATTTTTCATGTCCTACCAGGAGATAATCACATTTTTGAACTTGGGAGTCAAAGGGAATAATTCTGAGAGTTTCTCCTGTTTCACCCCATCATCCATCTTGCTGTTACGAGCCAGCACCATTTCCAGTGAGCTACCTGGCAGCACAGAAGAATCATTTGCAAGCATGACTGTAGTCATTGCAGATAAATAATGAGCAGAGCATTGTTCAAAGGCAGGTTCCTAGAAATCGGGTGGAAATATCATAGATGGAGACTAAGACTGATACTGCAGTGCTTTGGGAGGGGCTGTGATTCCCTGTGACTTGACACTGGCAAGGGCACAAGGTAGCATTAGCTACATGATGTCTTGAGTGGCTGCCGAACTTCAAACACCCCCAATTCTGTTTTTATTGAAATTTCATTGAATTGTGTGCTGGATCAATCCCAGCGTTGCAGGAAACCACCTCATGAGCTCTCACTGCAGCCTAAACATGCAGTGGAAAACCATGGTGGGACATGGTCCTGCTGAGCGCTGCTTGGTTATTTGCAACCTAATGCACTGTCATCATGGTTGCTGACAGTGCTGGTCAAAACCTTGGTGTGATGCTTCCCGGCAGCTGCTCTTCTGCCTGTCCCAGCAGATATTACTTGCTCCATGTGCCTGGGATTTCCTCAATGAAACAAGGTCACTGGCAGGAATCACAGGCATATTTTTTTGTGCCTCATCCCAGAGTTCAGCTGTGTGGAAGGCGTTGGGTTTTTTTTTCATTGCATGCTATGGCCTGGCTGACACCACTGAAAACCTCCCTGCTCTGCATGGAGGGTGGTCCGCAGTGCATTCTGTGATACTATTCTGTTTGTATGGAAGTATTATGCATTTGCAGAACAATTTGGCTCAACTAACAGCATTCTTTGTGTGTTCAAGAGTCCTAAGGCACTGCCTGGTACATCGTGCAGAACCTGTCACTGCAACAAGTGCCTCTAGACAGCCTTCCGCTTTCAGTGCTGGGCTTGATTTAGTTATGAGCCCAGACATTGCCATCATGAGCAATCATCTTCAAAGGTGTGATAGGCAGAGCATCTGGGCCAAATTGTAACGTGATTACCTGACAAAGTCTTTAATAAAGACAATACTTTAGAGACACTTTGGTTAATCTGGGCTTTTTTTTTTTTTAGATTTAATTTTAGAACAGCAGTACTGGAAACACAGTCCCTGAGCCTCATACAGGGGCATGAGTCAGGCAGGGACTCTGGCTTGAAAGAAAACAGGCACTGACTGTTTCCTTTTGGAGTGCCTAGGAAAAGTGAACCTGAAAAAGCAACCAAGTATTTTAGGATGTACTTTCAATAAAACAATCTCAAATTTCTAGTGAAAAAGAAACTGAACTTTTTTAAATTAGAAAAAAAAAAGATTAATTTAGCTC
>VWZY01003342.1:42231-52471 GCA_013399075.1 Chloroceryle aenea
TTCATGTCCAGGATGCACGTCCTTGCAAATAATAAGCTAATCCCTAGGGATGACTCACAAACTTTGCCAGTCATAGAGTGGCTTCTCCCTCTCTTGCATGGGTCTTGGCCTGGAGAGGTTATCTTCTGGGTAGCCAAAGCTCACAGTGCATGGAAGAATAGCCTGCAATATTACTGAGGTAATAATTTTCTGAAAAACAAAATGCCTGAATGCAAATAGAATGTAAAATGTGTCTTTGAAGTCCTTTTGCTTTAGAATTATTCAGTGCTTAGCCTGGAGGAAACCTATTTTTTCACTTTTATAAAACTCAAGAACATTTTACAGAAGAGGGATATGATTTTCTTTTCTTTTTTTCTTTTTTTTTTTTTTTTTTTTTTTTATTTAAAAGAAGAGCTGAAAGTCTTTTAATTTTCATGCCATGAGGTCTTTTTTGTGTTCTCTTTACAATGTTTGATTGGGGATTGATAGTCTGAAAAAACTTGATGTGTGAGTAGATGTTTTGTCTGGTTTACCAGCTCCTGAGCTGGCAAAGGCAGGCGCCAGCAGCTCAGCGCAGTCAGGGGTCCTCAGCAGTCCCAGGGCAGAAATCAAGACTCTGGTTCTCTCAGTTGAGACAAAGTAGGGAGAGAAGGTCAAAGTCCCAGAGACATTGTGAAGGCTTTCCTAGGAATGCAGAGAGCTGTAGCTATCTCAAGTGGGAGGTATCTACTTCAGGGCAATGCTGGTGACGTCAAACCTCTGTGTCATAAGGGCCAAATTTAAACGGTGTTGCATGTCTTAATGACGGTGCCATGGGTGTCCAGCTAGTTTTTCAGTTGTTTTACAGAATAAAGAAACAGCTCTGGGCAGGAGTTTGGCTGGGTGCAAGAGTGCAGTGTCTTGGGAAGTAGGAAGAGGCTAAGGTAAAGTCCATCTGCTTTAGCTCATCTGCACAAGAGCTGTGGAGTGTTTTGTTCAGCTTAAGTAGAAGTCTTCTCCACTTCCTGTCTTTAAAATCCCAAATTGTGACATCTTTTAGAAACCCCCTTTCTTATTTAGTTAGTATTTTAACTATAGTTCTTGTACACAACACCCTTCGTCTCTTGAAAGGTCTGTTGAGTTGCCCTAAATAAAAAGCTGTGGATTTTACCCAGGTAATATATGGAAAGGTCTTACAATGCAGGCACATTTTTAAGCTGTTTCTGGATGTTATTACTAAGAGTACCTTTGTTGGCTATATTTTTACACATTTCTATAGTAAATAATATTTCTGAATATTGCTACTGTCTTCATTATAGTTCATGTTCTTTTGCCGGGTTTCCTGCAGGTACTGCATGTAACATTCTTACCTTACCTTAAGTGGGTTCAAACCACTAATGAACTCCATTAGAAAAATGCAACATTCAAAAAAAAAAAAAAAAAAAGGTGGTTTTAACTGGGCAACACTAAGTCAGGAAATGAAGAGGCTGAGGCTCCAACAGCAATATTAACTTGGCTGCAATACACATCCTGTAAGCTCTTTTAAGGCATACAACTCATAATGTAAACAGGAATAAGCACATAGATTAGTGTATGCAGAGAAACAGCAGAAAAGAGTATTTTTCTGAGTTTGACCCCCTTGTCCATGTGATAGCTGGGGAAAGCCTGTCACTGCCTTACGCCGTGCTGGGCAGCGCGTCCAGCACTGGCTCCGATGTACCCCAGTACTGATGGAGTAGAAATGACAGCCGCAAATAAGTAATTTGGGTTTTGTTTCTGTCGAAACAATACCATTGTAATGAGTTGCATTTTGTTCCTCAAGGGTCTGTGAGTTGTACTATGTAAGATCCTTACACATTCCCTCTTTTGTTATTCCCAACTGGCATGTCTGACCCTGCTGAGGCTGCTGGGGCTGTCATGAAGTCCAGTGGATTCACTCTGGGGAGTCTCAGCTTTCTACTTGTATTAACCATGTATTACAGTAACAGCTTTCCTGGCTAATTCTACCTAGATTATATATAAAACTGATTACATTAATACTGTATTTTAATGCAGATCTGCAATGGACCTAGCAATATTGATCTTTCTATTATGTTGTCTTAATTAAAAGCTGTGTTATTAATATATTTCACTAAATTGATAAATTTAGCCTGAAGATCAAATAGTGTAATCTGACCTTCTCCAGGTCACAAGTCATTGTATCACGTGCAGTTAACCACTGTACTGAGCTGGAGATTTGCATGTGATGTGTTGTCATCTAGGGCAGAGTCTGTGGTCCTTCAGCAGCAGTTTCCAGCAATGACAAAGGTGGTTTGGGTAAATAAAATTAATTTATGGTTACTCTCCAGGAGAAAATTATTATCCCTTTCTTTTTAGAAAGGACTTCTAATCTAGTATCAACACACTGATATTGCTGCCATGCTTTGACATTGTAAAGCTTTGCAAGGGAGATGGGAGCAGCTCTAATTCCACAGTCTAGTACTTCTCCCGTTATACCCGCCTAATTGGAATGGCTCCTCTTCTCTGCAGCCTCCAAAAGATGCTGCTAGAACATTGTGATAAGCCATGCCAATTGTGCTTTAATTTCGTTACTGTTTGATTTGGACAGCATTTTATTAACTTTCTCTGCCACGTTAGACAGTTTGCAAAGGGAATTAGTACCTGGGTGGGTTACAGCATTTATTGTGTGCACTTAATCTAAATTCCTCTTGAAATGGAATTGAATGATACGAATTTGGCAAAACTTTGACATTACAGAAAGGCTGCTTTTGATAATTAGTTTGTTTTTTTTTCCCGAGTAGCTATACTTATTAAAGTTACCACAATTCACATAGTCAGGATAGTTCAAATCAAACAGAGCACCTGGATTCCACTGGGGTTTGGTTTTGACCATTTTTGCTTTGTGAGAGGTGAAGATGGGCACTGCTTTGGGGTCCCACTATGGTGAACTGTCCTCTGTCAGCTCTCAGAAAGGGAGCCGCACCTGTCAGGATTTGCACTGGGGAAGTTACCAGAAGGAACAGCATTGAAAAAGGAGAAAAGCGTAGCAAATGATCTCTAACTACATTAAAGGCTTGTGAAACTTCTGCCATTCTGCAAGAAAACCCTGTAATTTTACAGAGTGGAGACATCCTTCCTGACTCAAACTGGGAAAAAGACCTATTCAATGTTACATTTTAATCATATACAACACAAAGACTTTTGCTGTGCTGTTTAAAATCCAGCCTCCTTTCAGGCTGTGTTCTGCCGGGATGTTTTCATCCAAAGCGGACTGCTGAGGCTGACGGGAGCAGTCTGAAAAAGCAGCTCTAACCTTCCTTCCTGACACTTCAATAGTGACATCCACTGTGGGAAACTAGGGCATAAATGCATTAACACTTGTCACTGGGAAGAAAATCCTCTCTGTGATGGGGACCAGAAGAGAGTGATTCCTAGATTCATGATACAAATTGGTTCATTATTTATTTCAATCAAAGACTGAAGGTGCTGTTATAATGAAAAATTAAAGCACACTTTGCAGAATACATGTGAGCTGACACTGTGCCAACCCCAAAGCCTTCCTGACCTACAAAATGAAGGAGAGCTTTGATGCTCGCTTCACTCTTCACTAAGTCTCAGACAAACAGGCTTTGCCCAGAAGTTTGATGGAGGTAGGACCTATTAAAACAGATACCGAACCCAGTGTGTTTGCTATTGCCTTCCAGGGAAAACATCCTGCTGTTGCCCCTTGGGAGTTACACATCTTGACAAGAGAAGGCCAGCTGCTTGGTTTTCTATAAATACTCCGGACTTCACTAGATACTGTCTTACCAGTGCCACTTGTCATTCCTGATGGGTCAAAGACAGCCTGTTCCCTAGTGGAGCAAGGTTTTTTCCACTCCTCCACCTGTGTGCAAATGTAACAGTTGTTTGAATCAGTAATCATGATTTGACCAAAGGAAAGGGTTAAGACACGGCTGCTTCTTTCTTGGCTCCCAGATTGATTGTCCAGCAAACTGACTGTCTGGCAGGGTGGGGAAAGTCAAGCTTTAATTTTAATAGGGAGCTGTGTATTTTAATGGTTTCGTGGGTGTTGGGATGACCAAGATCTGTTGGGATGTTTAGGTATTTCTCAATACAAAGATCAAAAAGAGACTTCAAAATTATATGGGTTTTGAGAGAGCTTCTGTCCAAAGAATGTACAAAAACATAAAGCCCAAAGGCTTTGCTTACTTAATGCAAGCCTAATGCTCTGATATAAATGGTGAAGCCCCAGCAGTTTCATGATTTCCCTTCTGCTGATGGAGGAGGGTGGAGGGGACCTGTGTTGGGCACCTCTGCTCATTGTACTGCTTGTCTGTCAGCCCATCAGCTTTAATCGGGGTTGGAAGGAGCTCCGATGGCAACTAACCTCATATTAGAAACTAAACTCAGTTCCCATCATGACAAGTAGGACAGATATTAAACAGTAAACATTAACCAGCTGTTCATCTTTAAAATACCAATCCTGGTCTTAGGCTCTTACCTATTTTCCCAGTATGCCTGGGTTTGAAGGACTTGAGGCTTTAATGAGTGATGACAACCTATCTTGTGGTCATCTGTATCCCAGATCTGTGGTGCCAGTGTCCAGCTTTTGAGCCCTCCTCTCATGTATTTCTCCTAGGAACATGCTTGCCCTGTTTATCTAGGAATACAGACATGTGGGTGGGCTGACTTCAAGGCTGATCGGTTTCCTTCTAGGCTCCCAGCAGCAGAGATGATATTCTTCCCTCAATAGTCTTTCTATCCTTTACTCTCCTAGTCTTTGCAGCACAAAAGCAAATAATTTCATCTGTACCACTGAGCAACCTTCCTCAGTATGTGTTATATTTGGATCTCTCACTTCTTGGGGTGAGGACCTGAGTGGAGAAATGGCTTCATTGGTATGATGTGTCTTGGGCTGCAGGATGAGATGCGACGCATCCTGTTCCAGCAGCAATCCATCTTCCCTTTTGTATGGAATAACAAGCACCCTCCTCTTTCTCTACAGAATAAAACTGCAAGCATTTCTATATGGAAAATCTGTTCCATAGCTCAGCTGGAAATAAATAAAGCAACAAAAAAATAGGTGGCACTGCTCCAAAATGCACAGTTATTCTGGCTGGTGTGCTGTTGCTGCCGTTAGATACGAGGCTGTGGGGAGCTGGGTGTGATGGGCTTGTCTTGTCCCGCAGCCTTGTCATTCAGTCCATGTCCACATACTCATCAAAGGAGTTAAACCTCTATACAGTCAGTAGTTTGAAGTGTGGTGAATCACAGCTCCTGGATAGCTAGAATGGAAAGAACCTGCTGGGTCACCTAGCCCTCTGCTTTGCTTTCAGAAGGATCCTTCCTAATTAAAGCATGACTGGTGATTGCAAGATGTCCTGTTTGGGTGGTTTAATAAATTGCCATTCTCTCTGCAAGAGGTGAGAGTGTATTGAATAATGTGGCTGTAAATGTCTCAGCTGTGGGGGTTGCTATTTACTGCACTATTCTAATGCAAATGTTTCTGGTTGTTTGCATTGATCATACAGACAGTGCACACAGATTTTATTTCTTGGTGTATTTAGGCTTGGTGTTTTTTCCTTCCTGTAGTATCTCTTCCGGTATACACTATGTAATAGAAATTACCTGATGTGTAATTAACTGTCACCCAAGTGCCATTTTACAATAAAAAGCTATATCAATTAAAATATTCTTCCTCCTCCAATTAATTTTCATTCTCATGGATGAGATGATAGTGTTTGTCTTGAGAACAGTCCATGAAATCATTCGGTACTTTATGCATTTATTTACTTTTAAATGTTCTCTGAGTGAAAGGTAATGTCCTGTAGTTAGAACTGCATAAAAGAGTATTCCTCATCAGAGCCTTACGGCTGGCTGTGGTGCTGCTGGCATGGATGCAGCTTGAGTGCTCCAGTCTCATGGATGTGAAATTACTGGTCCCATGCTGCCAAAGAGGTGACAACTGCCCTCTTCTAAGGGGCGTCTTGAGGCATGAGGTTGGGAAAGCTTTATGTATCACAGCTGCAAATTTCTCAGATTAACTGTTCTTTGAAATTTTTTAGTCCTAAATGCTCTATGTCCTACATGGTTCCTTCATGGCTATAGGCAAGCATCAAAAAATGGTAGCTCTGCCTGAAAAAAATGGGGAACCTCAAAATTATATTTCTTGTTTGGAGTGGTCCTCTAATAAAGTTAGTGGGTTTCTGGTGTGTGGGAAAATGGAGCCTGTGAGCAGGAAGTGTTGCCTTGAAACAGCCTGCTTTAGGATTAGTGGTTTTTACATATGGCCTTCTAATACCTTCTGTAGATGGGATGATACCTTAGAGGTAATCACTCCGATGTGATGCAGAAAGCATTGCCAGTTGAAAGATACAATGTGGCATCTTTTAATGAGTTTCCTCTATGTTCATCAGGGATGGCCTTAAATCTGATGGAGCTCAGATTAGATGCTGACTGATTTAGTTACCTAATCTATAGTGAGTAAAACTATTAGTTTGGATCTTGAAAGCACACAAAGAAATACAGAAAAAAAAGAAGTTTGGAGACTTCCAAATAGAATAGTCAAGAGATAGGAAATTATTTTAGCTACTGGCAATGATACTGCCATGGGCTTGTACTCATAAGGCTGCACCTGGATCTATATATTTCTGTGGGGTGGAAGGGACCTTCTTTTTGTTCTAAAAACTGATGTAAGATGCTAAGACCAATTACATTGCTATTTTTTTTAATTGTTAGTTTAAACTAAATCGGCGAGGGCTGGAAGCACAACAAAAATGACTTAGTCTCTCAAAACTGAACTTCAGCTTTTCTATGGAAGACGTAATATTGGCCTTAAAAACACCTGGTTTCACGATGGTCTGTAACTGACTGGAGTTTTCCTGGCTGCATGGACTGCAGAAAGTGGTTGATAACGTCAGGTCCATTTTGTGTGCTCTGAGTGTGAATGCTTAAGGTCTAGGTTTTGTCAAGTGTCAACATCCCTTATTTGTGGAAAAAATTATTCATTGGGACCCATTTCTGCTACAGCCAGAGCAAACCTGGAACAAAACCCCTTGGCTTTAACAACTATCTTTTTCTTTCAGCTCCCACTTCTATTTATTTTTTGAAGTTGCTGGCACTGCAGGGACAGTTTGCTCTTCCTCTGCTGCACACAGAAACTTTCTGTTTGCTGGAAGGTGCAGCTGCAACCTGTATTTGGCAGTTTATACTGAGGAACAAACTGCAATTCCAGATGAAATGAACACTGTTTTTCTTAAATAAGAACTTGTTTAAATGGAATCAGGTGGAAAAACAACCAGGAGTCTTTATGGAAGAGCTTCCAGTTTATAAATGGCCTGGCAGGGATGTGCACAATCTTGCCAGTGTTTGAGAGAGGTGACCCTTCATAACAGTGTCCCTGTGTCTCCTTCCCAAAGCTGCTCAGGAAGGAGGAGGTTCTCTGTAACTTTTAAATGTGGCCAAATTTTGAAGGGAGAGTAAGGAAAGTTGTCTAGCTTGTTTTGATACCAAGTGAATGTGGATTTTTCTGAGACCTCTTTGTGTCAATGAAGAATCTGTAGGGACAGTCTGATCTGGTATTCTGGGGAAAGCTTATACAAGCATTTAGGACAGTAAGTAGCTGCTTCTTCTGGCTCTTTGCATGCTTTCTTCTGGCTACCTGCTGAGTCAAGTATAAGCTGCTGCTTAGACCTGGACATGGTCTGAAGTGGACTTCCTAGAGACCTTGTGTGTCGATGAGTCATGGGCACAAGCATGGAAAAATGAAACATCTCCCTTTGCTAGCAGTCCTCTTGCTGCATGGTGCTGTGCATTGCAGGAGCCAATATTACTATCCAAAACATGAATTTAAAGGTGGTCTCAGGAGCTCTTTCTGTCTCTTAGGGTTCCTGGTCACTTTGTTATTTGTAATCTACCCCTTACTCTCCTGTTGCTATGAGAAAAAGCAAAACAAGCAGGAGACACCGATTACATGTTGGAGAAACAATGAAATTTTATGGTGTAGGAAATGCTGCCAAAATATGAAAAGGAAAGGGAAAAGGTGAATCTGAGGGAAAAAAAATATATATATTTTTCTGTTTCTTACACTGTGTGTATCAGTAATGGATGGAAAATTATTTCAGACAAAGCTGTGAATTTTGTTTATCCTTATAAAAACACTTTTTTTAAAAAAAAAAGCTTCCCTTTGAGTATTATGGCCAACCTCATTTCACAGCTAGATGTATTCATCTCAGTTTAATGCAATGGACAAAATCTACATGAAACAACTGCTTAACATTATAAGCAGCTTGCATAAACATGAATTATTAAGGTCACAAAAGCTCCTAGAAACCAGCAGAAATGAGTGCACAGTTGCATTTCTTTTTTCAAAACATGAATTAATTAATAAGGGGCTTAGTGCCCAGTCTGTTGTTCCCTCCCCCTCCCCCCCATTAGATTTTGATTTCATCAAGTGGAGGAGGAAAGTGTCACTTCTCCCTCTCCTGTTGTCTTTGGCTGAAGCACAGAAAGGTGCTAGACTTCATGTGACACAAGTCCATCATTCACAGCTGTGATAGCCTAAAATGCTCTGGCGGGTTGTGTTGGGGCTGTCACGACAGCAGTGCACCCTCCGAAATGGCTGGGAGTTTCATTTCATGCCTGCCTGGACTGCTTGCATGCTGGCTGGGATAGGAGAAGGAGACTGAAGTCAAGTTGCCAGGAGGTAAAGAGTAGTTCTGTTCTTGTATGAGGGGAGTGCAGAGAGGGCAAGGTGCTCTCAGGAGCAGCGTGCAAGAGAAGACTATGAGGAGGGTATGGTAGTAGCTAGAGGTCCCGTACTCCCTCTGGAAGTGCCACACACCCCAGTTAGTGTTTGTGTGGACATCAGTGTCTGCTGTTGGCCCCCTCCACATGGTGTGGTAATAGGCAGCACTGTAATGGTCAGGGTGCCTCTGGGCATTAGAGCTGTGGGAATGTTAGGAGGGGGCTTCTCCCCAGCCCTTTGCAGCACAGGAGAGAACATTAGAGACTTCACTTGAAAATGGAACGTGTAGGCTGCTGTGATTGAGAGGCTGAGCCCTGCTTGTATGCGGAGTAAAGTCAAAGTGCATGTAGATAGATATATGTCAAGATCAGCCATAGATGTTCATGTCAAGGAGGTGAAGAATTAAAAAACAGAAATAGAGTGATGTTCATTTTTTAAATTTTATTATTTCAGTTGTGGTGTTGGCTGGGTTGGAAACAAGTCAGACTAACCCTGAAGAGGGAAGAGGTTGCAGTGATTGAGGTGGGAGACAAGGAGAACTGTAATGGTGATGGGGGTAGTGGGGGAAGGCTGAAACCCAGTGAGCTTATGCAGGAAGAAGCAGCTTAGATGAGAGAGCTTATCCATCGGAGCCTATGTTTGGGAGAGAGGATGTTTCCAGACATGGTCCTGAAAATACTAAGAGGCAGGAAGTGAACATGTGCATAAGGGGCTTGAGTCATGGGATCTTGTAGCAAATTACTTAAGATTTTCTTGCCTAGTTTGTACTGTAAGTTAGAACTGTGAGGCAGAAACCTCTGTGTTTGTCACCAGTCAGTGCAGAGAACATGGGGATGAAGGCCAATGGGTGGTTACTCTCATGTCTGAGAAGAAACTCAGACATACAGATCTGGATTACTGAGCTCCAGAAAGACTAAATCAGGTTTTGGTTTGTTTTTGTTGTTGTTGTTGGGTTTGTTGTTTGGTTTTTTTATCTTGATGGGTTTTAGTGGTTCCACTTTTGCTTTGTGCAGTAATAAAATGTAACACAAATGCCAAGACATCATATGTGGTCTTCTGATAATCTTCCGAGGTACCACACCTGCTCTTCGTCTGTGAGGAGCCTAATTTCTGCATCCACTAGAGAAACAATTCAAGGAGAGACAAATGTTAAAACCATTATTTAAATGCTGCTGGTCTGGGACTGATACCTAGGCTTGATTTACCAAACAGCACAGAGGTTCTTTGGGATGAGTTTGGAGGGAGGATCTGCCTCCACAGTGCTGCAGGATAGGACACAAAGACTGGTGGAAACATTTACCCTGTAGGATTATGCTTATGAGGGCAGCCTTGTTAAACAGCAAGGAAAATGTTTGTCCCATGGTTTATTCCAGTACAGTTTCTGAAAATAACTAGTCAGGGGCTACTTTTGATATGTAATAAAAAAACCTCTAAGCAGCAAAGAGACTTGAAAACAAGCAAAGACTTGGCATATTTGTTAATATGCAGGGTAGCAGTGCATTAATTGTAAGGCATGCTTTTTTTTTTTTTTTT
>VWZY01003342.1:58089-83344 GCA_013399075.1 Chloroceryle aenea
GGGATTATTCCAACAGTAGCTAGAGTTTTCAAAAGCATCCAAGTGATTTAACAAATTTAGTGTCATCTGCAAAAAAAAAGACTAAAATAGTGTTGGCTTTGAGACAGACTCAAGATCTGTCTTTAGCTTGGAACGTTTTATCTCATCCCTGTGCGTATTCCCTGTGTCATTAAGGGAAGAACCAAGGCCATCTCTGGGACTACCTGGTCCCACCTGCATCTACAAGCCTGGCCGGGACTTGCTTTCCTCAGCATGGTGCAACACCTGCATGGTCTGGGGGATGCCCAGGAGACAACCAGGTGGGCAGAGAGGTGTGGGTAGTCTCTCCTCATGGCACAGGTGGTACAAGAATGACCTTATCCTTAGAGCTGTTCCCTAGAAATAGCACCTAGCCAAGCGACACGGTATGTGTGGGGACAAGATTTCATGGGGATGGGGTTTCTTGGAGTTGAAATGTGTGGGGAGATGGGTCCCCTCTGGCAGCTCACTCTCTGTCAGGGAAGCTGCCCCCCTGTTTGCTGGATAAAAGCAATCCACCAGGGGATGCATGGTTTGTAAGTGCTGTTTTCAGATAGCAGATAGTGCCAGAGTATTCCAGTAGATGCAACTGTCATCACTGGGGTGTGCAAGCAGTTGGTAAGAAAAAAAAAAAAAATTAAAAAAAAATCATTTTATCTCTTTCTGTTCACAACTAACTGGGGGTAGCAAAGATGATACTACTTTATCATCTGGATTAGATAACAGTGTTACTATTTGGACTTTCAGCACATTCAGTTAACTCTTACTCCCTCCATCCAACTGCTGTTCTTTTCTAGATAGAACAGCTGACGTTAATTCAAATACAACAATATATAGAAAACCTGTGGATCTACAAATCAATAACCACTGCAGGGTCCAGCCATACTCAGGATCTGAGTGACAACTGCTTTCCCTCCAAAGTTAGCAGATGCACTGTCAGCCTCTAACAAAGGTTGTTACCATCAATGGCTTTCCTTTAGGGAAACAAGTTTTTAAAGAACTGTTTGAGTATGGCCTAAAAATGTACATTAAAGAGAATCCTTAATCAAAGTGATGTAACAACAGGAGTACTTGATTTTCTACTCAACCCTGGAACTGGTAAGGCACAGATAGTTAACTATTCTCTATATTTTAGACAGGATTTTGTCTTGGAGGAAATCTGCCCTACCCTTCCTAAATTTAGAAGGTTCAGGTGCCCGTGTGCCTTCTGCACACCAGACAGTATACTGACTGAGTTTGAGCAATATATGTTAAATCTGCCAACAGTTCTCCACTGCAATAAATATCTCTTGCAACATAACACTGAAATCTGTGGATTGCAAGCCTGTGCCCTCTGTAGTATAATAGACTTCATCCACTCCACCAAATGCCCATAAGGGAGTGTCTAAGTGAAATTAAACCAATGTTTATGAGAGTGAACTTGCACAGACTTAGTACACAAGCACCTCATTTTGGCTTTTGACCATACAATTTTTGAAAGCAATTCACAGTAAGTACATGATAGACCAAGAAGTTGGGTTGGACATTAGGCTATGTGGTGGGTACTGTGAAAAATAGATGGAAATATGTTTATAGATTTGAAACGTTGGAATGTGTGTAGCATTTCTGAGAGCTCTACTTGGCCTCCAACTGCTTGATAAAGGCAGTAAAAGAGATGTAAAGGCAGTCAAAGTGAATTAATTAAAAAATTCTAAGTGAGTGTTAATAGCACCTGCTATATTCAACCATCTACAAGAACGTCTGGCATTTATAGATGAACTCTGCTGTTTGTTACATATTACATTAAAGAGGTATCCTGAACCAACACATCAAAATGTCAAACTAACACAGCATTTTTCTTTGATCTCCTTTTTTGTTAAAATGAATTATTAATAGCCTTTTTCATGGCTGGCAGGAGAGATTTCTGATTTTTATTTCCATATTAGACCAAATCTTCTATTCCTTCTGTGGGAAGAGCTCTTTACAACAGTATCTAGATGTGATATATGCAGTTACAGAGCTCAAATTCTTTCTTGTGGGGAGTGTTCTCCCACCCATCGCTTGTTGCTGTGATTTCTTAGGCTGATATTTTTGTGGGAATTCTTTAAACAAATATATAGCCCACCCTGAAGCCGACGGTCAGGACAAGGGTATGATGATTTTGTGTGGGCCCACAGACCGCACTTGGTGGGTCTCCAGCTCCTTAGAGGGATCTGAGCTGTTTTACTCAGTATCTGTGGAGAAAAACCTTCTCAGCTTCCAGCGATGTGGCTTATGAATGTGTTTTGCTAGAATGAGGTCAGATTTTATGCTAAATTTCAGAGAGGCCAGGTGGGGAGAGGGTGTGCATGGTTCTTGGGGTTTTGGTGGCACTGGGTTTATAATAAGGTCTCTGTAAGCCACCATGACCTGCGCTGGACATCAGCAAAGCATTGGTCTCTGCAAGATCTCTCAGCTGCGCCGAGTTTTATGGTTTGCAAAACTGTTTATTTTCAAATGTCACCTCAAAGATGGTTCTGTCAGTTGTGAGTTTCACCTCATCCCTGAAACTTATTAGCTCCCAAACCCATTTGTTTCACTCTGCCTACAAATGCAGAAGTGATTTTGGGTTGTTTTATTTTAAGGTCTTAAGTCCCCATCAGAGTAGCGGAGAAAACAAAGGTACCTCCTTGTGGTCTCCTGTTCATCCTGCATTCTTAATTCCTGCATCAAGCATTCTTAATTTCTTCCAAAAGATGTTGTTTGGTCTCTTTCTCTGATGTCTCTGGATTTGCTCAGGAACAAGGAAGGAGGGGGCAAGGTATGGCCACGAGGCTTATGAAGGGTTTTAAATTTGGATGGATTAAAATTGTCTCAGTTGTAGTCAGAATAAATTGTCTGGGAGGGTGGGTGAGGGTGGCCTTATGCAGACTGCTGTATGGAGGACTGAGGGTCACACTTGCCTTCTCATAATCACCCATCCCTAAATATGCTTCTGTTACCTGCATCCCATTGCAGATTTTGGGAGCATGGTACTGTCCCTGCAGTCCTGTGAAAGGGAAACAGCAATCCCTGACTTTCTGTGCCTCNATAGGCACGAGCAAGGCACACATCATCCATCCCCCACCGCCACTCTGTCCCTGCTCCCATCCCCTGTATGTAGGGCATCCTATATCCAGTGCAGCATACCCTGCCTGAAGACCTTCAGGAGCCCAAGGGGAGTGCTCCCCACCTCCCCATCTTGTCCTAAGGTCTCGTTTTCATGTTCAGCTGCTGAATTTGGGGTGAGTGTGGTTCTTTCTCCGTGGGTGGGTGGGGATACCGGCTCTGCTCCAACTGCACAGGGATGATTACAGCTCTGTGGTAGTAATTACGTGAGCCCGACTAAGGAGTGATGGTAGGGGAGACAAATGACTCATGGGTGGGATGATGCAAGTCTGGGGCCTGACTTTCTCTTTGCAGTCTGCAGACGCATCCTTCCCAAAAAGCTTGTGTCTAGGTCAAAGAATGATTTACCACATGTCTGTGAGTCTCCATTCTCTCTGCTTGGCACTGGCCCTGCTTCCCACTGCACAGATCGTCAGAGAAAGCGTGAGACCATTTGTTTTCACTGTTTTTCTTGGTATTTGGTGATTTCCTGCCTGGGTGGAGGATCTCAGGTGGTACAGTGGGTAACTAAGGACCTGTCTTTATGATGGGTGGACCTGATGANGTGCTGCTGACCCACTTTAAGCTCTTTGAAGGCAGAGTGGAGCTCCCCGGCGGCTGCAGCTCTGCCTTTGGGGGACACAGATGGGCGGTGAAGCTGAGCGGATGAAATGGCACTGGCACTCCTAAACCCCTCAGGAGAAGGGTGNGGGGAGTGCTCCCCACCTCCCCATCTTGTCCTAAGGTCTCGTTTTCATGTTCAGCTGCTGAATTTGGGGTGAGTGTGGTTCTTTCTCCGTGGGTGGGTGGGGATACCGGCTCTGCTCCAACTGCACAGGGATGATTACAGCTCTGTGGTAGTAATTACGTGAGCCCGACTAAGGAGTGATGGTAGGGGAGACAAATGACTCATGGGTGGGATGATGCAAGTCTGGGGCCTGACTTTCTCTTTGCAGTCTGCAGACGCATCCTTCCCAAAAAGCTTGTGTCTAGGTCAAAGAATGATTTACCACATGTCTGTGAGTCTCCATTCTCTCTGCTTGGCACTGGCCCTGCTTCCCACTGCACAGATCGTCAGAGAAAGCGTGAGACCATTTGTTTTCACTGTTTTTCTTGGTATTTGGTGATTTCCTGCCTGGGTGGAGGATCTCAGGTGGTACAGTGGGTAACTAAGGACCTGTCTTTATGATGGGTGGACCTGATGATCTTAAAAGTCTATTCCAGCCTAAACAATTCTATGACAAATTCCCTGACATGTCCTCTAGAAACTTTTTATTCCAAATTGCTTTTATTTCCTTCCATGTCCCTTTAACCAAGAAGATAAATTTTGTTTTGTATCCAAATGTATTTTAAACTGGATGAATCTTCCTGTGTAGGCATGCTTTGGGGTGTCAGAAGGTCTGTGTCCATGTAAAGCTAGTCCAGTGCTGTGGCAGCAAAGCTGCCTTTGACTGACCCTCCCCAACCCTTCAGCACATAAGACAGTAGTTGCCATACTTTGTTGTTTTGTACGGCTGATAAATTAAATCATTTGGGAGGGAGGTCACTCAGATGGGGACTCCTTACAGCTGCCCCTCTGATAAAACATAGTCTCAGCTTTCTGCATGCTGTTGCTTGGTCTTCTTGCTTCCACCCCTTCTCCCAAATGCTTTGTTAGGTCCAACCACTCAACCCTATAAAGAAGGGCACAGAAAGATGAATTTATGGATTAGCTGCCTGCTGGTTGGCAGGTAGAGACCAGCTCATTCCAACCAGTGGGTGTTTCCCATACATGTGCTTTGCTGTTCAGGCTCTGAATAAGGACAGTCACTTGTCCTATAGGAGATGCCTCCACTGTGCATTAAAACAAAAGGTGCTCCTGTGTCTGCTCTACACATGAGATGTATTTGTGTTTTTGTAGCCATTCTTGTTTGCCACTTTTCACTTTGCACATCTTCATGAGGGCTACTCTTAGCACTGAACCTCTTTCCTCTAAATGCCATTGCTGGTTTCCTCAGGTACCTTCATTAATTACTGGAGAAAGCAGGCAACTTCTGAAAAATAGGACAAACTGTATTTGGTACAGAAAATGTGGGTAGGTAATGGCTCTGGAGGTTTTTCCACCCTGTTTATTTTGGTTCTGGATCTCTGGAGCAATGCTGCTGATGGGGCTGAGCTGTGCCAGGGCACCTGGCAGTTTATGGTGCACACACACAGAGGCTCAGCAGCAGAACCCTCGTTTCACTTTTCTCTTGAGATTGCTCCAGGATTTAAGCTCTGCAGTGAAAGCAAGTGCAAAAATCCTTCTCCACACACATGGTGGTAATACTTTATGTGTATTTATAGAAAAGGCTGGTATTTTTTCCTGTTCGTATTAAGTTATTGGAAGAAGGGTAGAAGAGTTACTAAAATACAGTTCTCTCCTCTGTGCATTTCTCCTCTGCTGTCTAATTAAAGTCTGCATGGTGCTGAGACTGGACAGTCAATTTTGGATCATTGTTCTCTTGAAGGTCAGACACACATCCTGGGAACCCCTCTGCACCGTCACACTGATGCATTTTTGGGGTTGTCAGTGGGTTTTGTGTGTTTCTTGGACACTGGTTTCAGAGTTTGTGCTTGCTGTGTGGGGCTAAGGCTGAACATTAGAGGTAAGACTTTGTATCATGTTTGGACTGACCCTGAACTAACCTAGCAGAGACACCAGGTGCTTTGCACTGCCTTCACAGCAGGAAGAGAACAGTAGGAGTAGCTCATCATTTATGCCAGTAATACAGTGGTTTAATATTTAGTAATTTCTCCAATGGTTAGCTGCGTATATTTTTTTTTCCTGTGCAATAGCTGGCTTGTTGGAGGCATAGGCTAGATTTCTTGCAGGGTGTGGGTTTTTTATGATTTTATTATTTAATCAGTACATAGGTGTCTAGTTTTGTACTCACCTGACCAAACACAAATGCTCTCAGAGCTTTTGCTGTTGCACTTAGTGCCTAGAAACTGGCAGTGCTCTGGGCAATTCAGGTAGCTTTCAAGTAGATGTCTTGAAAAATCTGCTGATTTGACCTTAAAAAAGGCAGCTTTTCTCTGGCAGCTAAAACACGCATTCAGATATGTAATACAGGCAATGGAAGTGAGCTGAAACTAATCCAGTCTGTAGTTCCAATAGTGACAAAATATCTAGATAATACCAGGTTGCCCCATGATGGCACTCTGTGTGCACATCATACTAAAGTAATGTTATGGTTGCAAAAGACTGTCTTTACTATCTAAACACTGCATATATCTGCTCCTGTGTATGGCAGAGGTGACAGATGTGTATGTGAGTATTGTTGTGCAGCCCTTAGGTGATGGTCAATGAGGGCAGCAAAAGTGTTGTCAGAAGTGACACAGGCAATGCTGGGAGGTTTGTATGAAAGCGAGCTAGTGCTTGGTGCCCAAAACATGACCTAATATGTTTTTATCCTTTTACATGCTTTTCATGTATTGATAAGGTGGTGTAATTCCCAGATATTCATGATAATTTACGCAATTGTTTTTCTATTCCCTTATCTCCTCTCCAAAAGATTAGCCATGCAGGACTCCTCTGACAGAGAAAGGAGTGGCATGCTAAGCAGAATCTGACTGCTGAGGAAGCAGCATTTCCAAGAGGTTGTTTCGAAATAATAAACACCCTCTTCTTTCTCTGTGAGAGGCAAAAAAAGCCTGAAATACTCAAAAAGGAGACAGGATAGGGAGAAAAATATGGTACCTTAACTTTGTTACAGATACATCTTTGAAGTCCTTAAACCCAAAGGGATTAACTAAATGTATATTTTAATCAACAGACTATTGTCAAATACGTGTTTAAATTCGTTTAGTGTCTGAAGTTTCATGAGAAGGGCTTTTTTCCTCATTTCAGGGTAATCTTTATGATTCTGCATTAATGATTTTTCTTGCCTGTCTGGAAAACTGAAAAAGAAAATTTTAAAATAATTAAACTTATCCACTTCCTCTGTAGCTGTCATCTCCAAATCTTTAATGATGTACGTGCTTTGAATAAGCCATTTATTTTAAAATGGTTTGTAGAAGGAAAAAAAAACCTTCCTATTTTTGCATTGTATTTTTATCACTTTTATCAGCCTATGACTGAAAATTTTTCTCCATATTGAAACTTTCTATAATAAAATCTAACTCCATGGGCCAAATTGATCCTTCATTTAATTCTGTTAAGTGTGTTTTACAGATAAAACATTAATTTACAGGAGCACTTGGCTCCAAACCCTTTTCAGAGTGACTGGCTATTAGGTACAACACAAATGTGTGGAGGTGTATCCTACTGCAGCCTTCTGCATATGGGTGCAAGGTGAAACTGTGAATGACAGAACCTTTTCTGGAGGAGGGGTGGTAGCCAGAGGTGCTGCTGCTCTGTTGAGAGTCATTGGTTTGCTCAAGATGTTTACCCACCTGTGCCTTCATGTGTCACCCAAAGGATGCTGGCTGCCTTGATGCAGACACAGATTGCATTGCTCCACAGCTTTGACAGGGTGCATTAGCCTGAAATTTGATGTGGCATGACAAGACACCAACTTCTGCTCCAGCAGCGAGACTATTCACGTGCAGTACAGTCTGCCAAAGTCTCCTGGGACGTTTGAGTTGTATCTGTGAGTAATGGCCTTGTGCAGTTAAGTAGAGCACGCAGTGTAGGATGAAAGTCAAATTTTAAGAGTTGGCTTGTTTTTGTCCCTCTCTTCTCCCTCCACCATTGCCCCTTTCACTACCACAACGGGGTATCTTCCTTCTTCCCCATTACTCCCCAAAACACACAAGCCCTCTTCCCTGGATGGTGTAACTAATCTGTTTTGCTGACTGAGCTCTGCTGGGGCCTTTAAAGTGATGCCAGCTACTACGTACTAAATGTAGCATGGCAGCTTTTCAGAGTGAAGTTAAAAACCCAAATCCAATAAGCAAGGAAATAACCATAAAGATGAAGCTGTGGTTTCCTTTCTGTCCATCAGCTTACTGCCTGATGGGGCATCTTGGCACTAAAAGTTGGCTATGGACCATATGTTAGAAGTATGAAGACTTCTTTTTTTTCCCCTGTAAGCTCAAATCTATGAATAGGTGCATATTTTTTTTAATCTTACAGGAAAATCACATTATTTTCAGGGATGAGCTTTCAGGCAGTTTGGATTCTTTTTTCTTTTTGCTGGGATTAGCAAACAGCAGCAAAACTCACTGTTCAAAATGGAAGGAAGGTTGCTCAAGCTCAGGTTCTGTTCTTTTAAGATTTAACTGAAAGGGAGTTTCAGTGAGGGGGTTCAGATCATGCAAGGTACTGGCTTTCATGAAAATTAGCAGAACAGTTTTGTAAAAAATATTTGCATTTCAAGCAAATGTAGATTAGTAAGGCTTTTACGGTGAAAATGTTTTGTGAAGAAAACAGGTTAAATGATTTTTTATTTGTTTAGGTTGTGGGCAGAAGATGACTTTGCAAAAAAAAAGCAAAAGAACCCCCAAAACACAGTTACTGAACATCAAGTGTGGGCACATGAAGTGGGGATGCATGACATGGCAAAGAAAAGGGCATGGGAGATGCCATCCACAGTGACAGGAATGGGTGCTGGAAGCAGAGAGATGCTTGCTTTTGCAGAAGGGGGTGGGTGCTGGACGTGGTCCTCTAAAATGTCAGAAAGATATTTCTTTTCTGCTAGGGCATCCTGATGGAGTTGTTCCTTGTTCTTACAAGGTTTCATCTGGCCAATTTAAATTTTATTTTATTTTTACTGAAGAAAAAGAAATTGGGAAATTCACCAGTGTGAGGAGGATTAAGTGTGGATAATCCATTTTTGTGACTTATTCTGATAAGAGCTCATCAGCTCCCTATAGCCTTGCATTTGACGACAGTTGCTGACAGATTGCACAAAATATGTCTCTGCATTTTTAGGACCCCGAGACAGCATCTTGCAAGCAGATAAAACCAAATAAAACCTGACAAGCCATCTTTGTATTGGGAGAGATAAGAAGGAAGTTTCTGTTGGAAGATTTGAGTATGAAACTATGAGGAAAGGCATTGAGTTATAACTTAAAATCCTTAAATGTTCTCTTGAATGTGAAGGATTTCAATTAATTAAAACTTATTGCATAACTGCTGCTGGGGAGTGAAAAGTTTATTTTTAATTATACCGCCTTACATAATAGTTAGACAGAGACAGAAACAGCATAATGAATTGATAGAGATTTAAGTACACCTTTTTTAGTACACCAGAATTAAAAAGTGAGGTGTTGATGCATTCATTCGTCCTTGACTTGTACCTCCAGACGATCTGATTCGGGGTCTGGGCTTCAGCTCTCACCTTCTGAGGACAGTATCAGATTGTTCTGCATTTGTACAGCCCATGACTGTGGTGATGACTTCTTGAATGTGGAGTTCATCAAGATAAGTACTCTTGTCCACTTTCAGCTGCTTCTTTGATCTTTTGTCCAGCAGACCGTTACATGTGCATCTGTAACTAATGCACCAACAAATAATTTCGATAATTTATCATAATTGTGGAAAACCTACTTAAGCTGAATGATTTTTCAAGTAATTTATTTAACAGAGGTTATAAGACTGTATTCTCTGCCTTGATACAATGAACTGTGGGCTTTAAAAGCTGAACATCCAACAGTCTATTGTTTTTAACCAGAGGGAGCATCTATAGAAGCACAAAACACAAAAAAAAGGAAGGCGAGGTGGATGGGTACTAAATTTTTCCTTATAACATGAGGAAAAGAGAAACTGATTTTTTTTGTCTCTTAAAAATATCTCCTTTGAAATACTCCCTTCTCTCCTTATTTGTAGTTGCTGTGTGTCTGCTCTGTATTTACCAGCAATGGAGGGATGTAAGTGTGGTGCGTTTGGTCATTAGAAAAACTTGCCCTGCTCTTGCACACTTGGGGATGGGGACTGCTGATGGTTGCTGGGGTCTGCAGAGGGGATATGTTGGGGGTCTGATAGCTGAAATGGTGTGTTCTGAAGAGTGATGTTCACTGTATCTAGCCAAAATACTTATCTGGAGGAGCCAACAGCAAGATGAACAGAAAACCAGCAAGGAAAACAGGACATTGTAGAGTGGTTGTGGCTTGACCCTTTTTAGACTTAAAAAGGCTTGTTTCTAGCCATGAGCAAACTACTATCCTTTTGCTTTTGCTTTGACAAGCAGCTTTCCTACAAGAGGACTGATGATGTCAGTGATTATTATTGAATTGGCCTATGTTGTGAAGGGTTTTAAAGCTAAATGTTGATAGACACTTATAATAGCTCCAAGGAAATATGGTGTGAGACTCCTCTGGTTTGTGGCCTCAGTCTGCCCTTCCCCCTCTCCAAATTCTATAATTTCTATAAGTACCCAAAACTTTCTTGAGTTACAGAGGAAAAGCTGGAATTGATTTAAAAGCTGACTTAGTGTGGCTTTCATCAGAAACTCCCAGCTATTGAGTATTTCTGGCAAAGTCTTGTTAGAGGTTTAGAGCTTGCTTTGTGAATGCATTTATTAATGAACGTCGTCTTGTCTTTCATGGCTTTGATTATTATTTTTAAATGGCAGCCATCACAAAGGATTTCACTGTAGTGATCTTTTAATTCTTTTGTCTTAAAAGTATTTGTCAGCAAAAGCGTATGAAATTGAATGAATGTAAAGATTAACAAAATAATCTCCTTTTAATAATAGGGAATTAATGCAAAGAAGATCTGCAGTATCAGGTTGTATCTGTGAGGTAAGACATGCAGAGATCCCTGACTGAAGTACATGAAGTCTTATAGCTAGAGATGAGTTTACTGGGAATGACCAGACTTTCTGTTTGTGATGCTCTGTATGAGCTTCCATCCCCTTGTTTGATGAGGAGGTTAACACTCATGAGTAGTACCACGTGCCTGGTGTTAACACACAACTTCATGGGCAGCAGGTTTGGTACACTGGCCTTACTTTTCATGCTTGCCCATGTATCTTTAACTGTCATCTAAGTATGACAAAAAGAAAAGCAGTAATTTGAATGCTCACTTGTGAGCTTCTTACATGACTATGTTCTTCTTATGTCCTTGTGAAGGACTTCATTAAATCATTTGCAGATAGCTGGAAAAAGAACAGGAAGGTAGGGTGTCAAGTACTCTTCACACCAGTCTTATTTCCCACAGTATTGGGAACCTTAACTGGGGTAAAGATGCCTGTATGATTTTGAATGCTACAATCCTGTATCCTTGTTTTCTCAAGGAGTGTACTATAGTAACCACAGCTGCCTTGTGTACTGTTTAACTTCATTTTCCTTGAATATTACTAGGAAGTATGTGCTGATTGTAAAACTGAGAGGTGAGGCTTAGTGGAGTGTCACTGGGGCTAGCACCAGTGTTGATGGAAGGACTTGGTGGGAGGAATGGTTCCACTCCACATTCTCAAACTCCAAAAATACGTTAGCAGGGAAGAAGAGCTGCAAAAAGCACCAAATAACCCCATCCAACAACACACCCAGGAATACGTAACAGTGTGCATTTGGCTGTGATGTTAGATGCGGCAGGTAGGCATAGAAGATTTACAGCACGGGGCCGCAAAGAGCAAATAGTGCAGCACCCTGTCAGTCACCCAGCATGCCACAACCATCTCCTCAAAGTCATGTAAACTTTTACTTCCTCTTTGTGAATTAGTTGACTTTTCCAGCAGCAGGAAAAAAAGTAAGTCCCTTTTTTGAACTCTGCCTTACTGAGCTCAGCTGTGAAAATTAAAATCTGTCTGCAACTGGGACTCGGTGGCTTTGCTGTGCAGTTCTTCAGGGGAAGAGCCACTTTCACTGCTGGTTTCCCTGGGGTTTGGCTGAAAACACACTGCTGCTGTTGCCTTCTGTGTGCATGTATCCCAGGGGTGGGTAGTGCTGGGTGTCCTGCCTCCCTTGCTGGAATTTTACATGGGAGGTCTTAGATCAATTAGAAACCAAGACAAGACAGAACCTAGGTTCATTTAATAGCTTTTTTCAGTGTACATTGCTGATCTTTAATGGCCTGTTTTAGCATTTGAAAGCTCTTTTTCTCAGGGGTAGGAGACCTTTTTTTGGAGTGGGAGTGACCAGTGATTTATTAATTTGTTTTCCTAAGCTCGTGACTTTGTTCCTTCCATAAATTTAACCACAAAGGAGGCGGCATCATTTGGCAAAGGAACATTTAGGTTAACTTTTATTTTGCTGGAAATGTTTTTCCTTAGTTGTTAAAAACAGAATGAGGTTTTTGACAATGTGGTGTCCAGCCCATGTGTGGGTGGCAGGTAAGACTTTGTAGGGGTGGCCAGATGTTTTCCTCTGCTTCTGGAAATTTCTTGGAAAATACTCACCCTTTTGATGTGATCTGCTGTTCTAAAAGCTGCAGAAACTTAAGTGGAACCCAACCATATGCGACTAATCCAGCACTCATATACATCAGGAGCTTAGTAGGAAGCCAAGGAGGTCTTCCCACTAGATTTGGAGCTCCAGGACCAGACGGGTCTCTGAGTCATTGTCTCAGGTGCATCACTGCCGCAAATGATTAGAGTTCGGTGTGGGTCTGTAACCAAGGTATTGGCACTGATGGTCACTGGTGGTGCTGGCTGTTTTGTTTCACTCATTGATTTTCTTCCCTCTCATGGTAGTATGGGAACAGTTCCCTCTAGCTGAACCATATGATCCCTTCCAAGCCTATTTGCTTTTGGATTAGAAGTATCGGCTTTGCTTTTGAAGTTCAGAGCAGAACCTTCTCTTCTGTCTTTGATTTAACCATGTCTGGCTGCCTTAAAATGGATATTGAATGCACCTATGTGAATATATGTTTTCTTGCACTGGGATTTGAGGTCAGTATAGAAAAAGTGTCTGTGTTTTTGGTGAGGACACAGTATTCAATAGGAGTGCACTGAGCCATTGGGGGGAATTGTGTCTCTTTTCTGCTGTGTACCTATTTTTGCTTCAAGGAGGCATGTGAACCAGAAAGTCAACTAAATCCAGGACCAGAATGATACTGGGAATTGTGGGATCCAACTGCCCAGCCTGGAGCAGGACTTAGGCTATCTCTGATTAATGGATTTTTAGTTTAGCCTGTTCTTTTAAAAACCTAAGGGAGCACAATACAATTCTTTTACTAGCTTGTTCCTATGCTCCCTGTCCTTGCAGGTTTTTTTTTCTAATGTGTAGTCTGAATGCTCCTCACTGGCAATTAAGCTGATTAATTTTTAGTTTATTCTCAATAGGCATGGAATACAATTGACTGGTGTCCTTTTTATAACCTTAAACAGCTTTGAAGACTGCTACTATGTTCAGCCCCCTCTTTCTGAGAATAAATATATTTTTTTCTTCTAGCCTTTCCTCAGAGGGACACAAGCCTTGCAGTAACATACCCAAAATCTGGAATATTTCTGTTGTTCATGTAGTAGGTTGTCTTGGAAGCTTTCTTACTATATACAGTGGAGATGATTCATGAAAAAACATTGATTATAATCTGTGATGGCTATCTTATTTCTGTGAAGTTAATTTTTTTGGAGCCTCTTTATAAAGATGACCAGATATGAGTACACATGTAAGCAATAAAAATAAAATCTTCTCTAAGACAAAACATCACTGAAGATCCCCTCCATACAATAGCAACTATAGTTCATATTTCTTCCTTTCAAAATATAAAACACAAAGGTTCAGAGAATCATATACATTTTTTTCTCCCTTCTTTCCTTGAATCCCTGCTGCAGAAATTGTGTCTTCCAGAACACCACAGGACAACTTTTTAAATGTTGAGGCAACCAGAGCTGAGGTTGCTCTACGGATTTGAATGACTTCAGGCTGTTTCCTATAAGGCTGTGTGGGTGGGTGTTTCAGTTAACTCTTTCCTAAAAGCAATGAAAAAACAGGGGAAAAAAAACACTAAGTAAAGTCTTGTTCTAAATTTATTCAACAGATCACAGATTCCATACCGTGGGTACAGACTCTCTCACTAATATCCCTGATAAAGAAAGGAGGCAGTGTCACAGACCTGCAATTAATATTTCACTTCAGCAAAATATTATGATGGTGCTGTCCTGATTCTCAGTATGTACCAAACCAGCATTTTTCAAGCATTATTTTGCGCTCTGCTGTAGTTTCTTGGGAGAAAATTTGCAGCAGAAACTGGTACTTAGTTTATAAAAAGCATAGCTGGTACCAGATGGGGGTTTAGTTGTGCTCTGTGATGTGGCGTGGTGTATCCTCTCTTCAAATTACAGACAGTCAAAGTTAATTGCAAGTGCGATGCCAAGCTACAGCCAGCATGATGGTCGCCTGGCCTGGCCTTTTGGTTGTCTTCCCATGCTACTCACCCCAAAGCTTGGACTGCTGAAATGAAAAATACAGGGTGGGGATTTTCCCACCTGGGCTACAGCGCTTGCTTTCCATGGAGTGGGTCTGTACACTGCTGTGGAAGGCCGTGCTGGTCCTTTACAGGTGTCTGTGTTAACAACATGGCAATGCTCTGAGCAGCCATGAAGGACGAGCAAGGGCTCTGTGTCTGGTCTTTTCAAAGGTGTGCAGGCAGAATCTACTCCTCCAATTAAGACGGGTTTAACTGGCTTGGGTATAATGAAGTAAACCCTTACCTGTGCTGGTGAAGAGGGCAGGGGCTTCTTTTTTTTCTTTTTTCTTTTTTCCCTTTTCTCTTTTAATCACTTTCCCCAAAAATCTTTTAAGTACTTTGTTGCAGACAATAAATATATAGACAATAAATACAAGAAGGCTGATAGGCACTGCTTTGCTTGACACAAGTGCCTGTTGTCACAGTTGGGATACTAGCTTATATGCAGAGAATAACATATCTGCATCTGAGACAAAGTGCTTTGTAGATTAAGGTTTCTGCTGTCCAGAGGTGCTAGGAGAAATCTTTGTAAACAGATGGAGGGCTAACTAACAGTTTTGGGTGATGGTTTCTGTTAAATATAAGGTCTGAAGTCTGGATAATAAATAAAAACAGAAAACCCTTGCTATCCACTGAGAGGTACTTAGTGCTTTTATTTAGCTCTTTAGAAATGTGAAATTATACATTATAAATCAGAGTGGGTTTACTTTCCTTTTTACCACTACCTGTTTCTAAGACCATCATATCATGGATGCTACCAGCTACAGGTGATTATCAAACCACCATCACATCCCCATCTGTGCAGCAGTGCACCCTCCTGTGTGTCAGGGGCCCAAGGGAGATGTTTTGCATGCAGCTCATGTGGAAAAGTACTTGGGATTTGCAGACCTTCTGGCAATTGAAGTTTGTTTTCTCTCCCATGGTAACCACATGGTTCTGTCAACTAACTCAGTGCAAATCACTGTATTTCATACAGAGACACATTTTTATGGAGAAATATCTGGTAAAAAACCCCAGACCTTCTGTGAATTTAGAGACGAGATGTGCCCTAAGTAAATCATTGTTTCTAGAGAAGTTGTTTACTCAAGCTGGCACCCAAGCTGCCTTCACCCTGGCCAGCAATGATCTTTCACCAAACCCCAAGACTCTGCCTGGAATTTGTTTTCTTAAGAAGTAATTCTTGTAAATTCTCATCTCAAATTGCAACTCCTTCTTTCCTTAGTTTCCCTGATTTTACTAAATCTGGGTATCCTTGGTACTCTTTGCCTGCTATGTCTTCTCTGTGCCTCAATTCCCTATGCTCTAATCTTTAATCTTGAGGCTGTTTTTTCTTAAACCTGTGGTATTGCATTAGTTAATCTGGGTTCTGCACATGATTTACTTATCTTGCAGTACAATTTTAATTTGGACCAAGAGTGAGAATATTGTTGCTTCTGCTGAATTAGCATAGATGCTACGTAAGTTGTTTTCTGGCAGGCTGAGAGATGATAGCTCTTGCACGCACTGCTTTAGCATCCAGCGTGCTCTGCATTGCACACTGATGGTCATTTTCTTCACCAGTGCAGTCACCTTTCCAACTCTTCTTCTTGACATACGGGACTTGCTGTTAAAATGCAGCAGTGACTATGGGGAATTACAGACTGGTGCAATTTAGAAGAGTTGAGAATTTCTCCAGAATTGTGTTGGGAAATTGGTTGGATTGAACTTGTCCCAGAAAAACATCCCATGCATGAGCATGGGGCTCTGCCCAGTGCAGATGAGGACCCCACTGAGCAATGCTTAAGATGTTTCTGGCATTTGTGTGTTCATATATAATATTTTCAGCCAATGTCCAGACAGTCCACCAGATTCTTTTAACAGGGTGATCCTAAGGGGATTAGCTAATGACTTTCCATACCGATTGGGTAATTACTTTTTGGAAAGTGAGAGCTCAGCAGAAAACAGGCCCGGCAATTACTGTCTGCTCATGTCAAGACTCTGAGTGCTGCAGAGCAGCTCCATGAATGAAATGGCTTAACTTTGCAAATTAAGTCTGTCTCTGTCTCCCAAACCACCCAACAGAGTCTCTTACTCTTGTCTGATGCAAGAATATCTTTAATGATCTGAACTCTTTGGGAGTGAGAGTGGTTGTAACCTCTCTGAACAGTTTCTTGCTCTGTCTGCTCCAGGAGCCTTCTGGTGGCATGCCCTGGGTCCTATAAGCATTTTGAGTGCAGTACCACAATGCAGCCAAGCCCTGCAAGGGTGGGAGGCACATTCATGTCCTCCCCAGGCTGTGCAGATCTGTCCCCTCCTTTGTATTGAGAGTGATGCTTGGTATGCATGAAAACAGCCAAAAATATTTTTGGCTGTGAAGGTCTGAATTTCTGAGCTGGGCAGCATACCCTGTGGCTGGGAAGGTAGTGCTGCTGGCAGGGAGGTGGCTGGGATATCTTCCTTGCTGTCAGGACTTGGCTGCTGAAGAGGTGGAGATGTATTCCCCAGACATGTTCTTTGCTCAGCTGGAGCCTCTCTGCCCCACGGGCAGGTTTGCATGGGCCATGATAGCCTCAGTACCCTGAGAGGGAGCATGATGCTATCATCCAGGTTAGGATGGAGGAACAGAGATGAGAGTTTCAGGAGTCAAATCCAGTCTTGCTTTAGTGCCTTATTCTAAGATCCTGATGTAGAGAGTACAACCCAGTGCCCAGACTTGATGGAATTCTGCTGGAGGAGATGCAGAGCAGCCCAGCTTTTGTGCTGGATGAGTGAGAATGCTGGCACAATTAAATTAACCTTTTGACCCTTTCATTTTTTAAAAGTAACCTCTCAAAATGCCAAAATCCCAGTAAAGGAAGAGATCTAAGGCATTCAAACTCAGTACAGGCACCACTGGCGACATAAATGTTCTCTTGAAGATGTGTGATCAAGTTCTTAGGAAGTCTTTAAGCAGATTCCTGAATGAAGGTCTGGAAAGGAGGGGAGAAATATTTGCATATGTAGACCTTTACAACTCAGAAGAGGGCAGAAGGAGGTCAAGTTCCCAATCAGACTTCTGATTTCTCTTCCAGAAGGGTGGTGCATAACTTCATATGGGACCTTAGTATATGTGAAGGAGAACAGTTCTGCTGGAAGAACAACTTGGAAAAAGAACAAAAATACACCCAAGAAGGGACCTGAACCATACCAACACAGAACTTCATTCCTTTATGGAGGTGAGAATGGATGTACAGCCCAAGCCTCCTGCATTTCAGTAATTTGTACTTTTTATAAGCACCTGTTTTGCCAACACGACAACAGATAAAAGATGTTTTTACAGCTGCATCCGTAACTGCATCCTTCAGCCATTATTATGCATAATTACTCAGTATTTTACCATTTTTCTTATGCTCCCAGTAGCCTGCTTGAGAGCCAGAGCACATGACTGTCTTCCTTTGTCCTATCTGAGGCACTGAAACTTAACTGCTTGCTGCTGTTTGTTTTACCCATATTGCTTGCTGTTTGATGTAAAAACCAAATAAGCCCATCCAACCTGTAAATGGAATAGCAAAGTCTGTAAATAACAATAGTGGCCTGCATGACACAGTTTGCCTTCTGATGTATGGAGTTTATAACATACATGTTTAGCAAATAGTTAGGAAGAGGAAAAATTGCAGATATGCAGTATGTTGGAGCTAAATCTAGATGTTCCACTCTGTTTCCAGCTACAATTGAACACAGTATTAAGCAGAACTGGTAAGCTTTGTTATAAAGGGCAGATCCTGACGTTGAGCTCAGAGAATTACATGATAAAGAAAATTCTTCTTATGCTTGTTTTTCCTGAGACATATTGCTTAGGAGAGTTACTTGTGGTATGTGCAAGTTTATCCCTCAAGTGGGAATAAGCTTATCTTCCCTAGAGCTGCTTGCATCCTCCTTCCCCACAGTCAAGGACCCCCATCCTTGTGGAGTACCATGCCTTTCTCAGGCTTTAGTGGGATTCGTTCAGCTGAAATGCAATTATAGTTCTTTGGATTTGCAACTATACTTTTCCCACTCATCTTCAGCCTCAATACAAAAAGAGGTTTTTATGAAAATTATTCCTCAAAAAAAAATAGTGGCAGGTCTCTCTCTGGAGACCAAATATGACATGTTATGAACATGCAAACCCATGACATTATAATGCAAACTGATTTGCAGCCTTTGAGTGCAGCAGCCACTGCCAGCTGTTGGCTGCAATAACACACTATTGTGTCCCACCCTTGTGAGCCTGATGTCATGTTCTTCAATGCTATGAATGGTGCCAAGAGCATCCTCTCACACCCTGCCTCAGAAGCAAGTACCACCACTGCCACTCATCATCCTGTGGCTCTGGCTGAGCAGAGAGACCTTGAAGGCTGCCCCTTTCCCTGTGCTTCTTGTCGCTCAGCTGCTTTTGGCCTTCCCTGGTCTGAGAGCAGGCTCTGATGCCTTACGGCTTTCAGTGTTGTGTGTATACCTCCAGCTGTTAAGAGTTGTGTGCCTCTCACATGTTTAACAGTCTGTGAGTCACCATTGGTGTTCCTGAGCAATCCTGCACCTTCAGCATCTTGAATCTTGATCTAAATCTTACTACTTGGGCCAGTTTCTGCTGTTTTCATTCCTTGTCCTGATTTTGCTTATTATAAATTTAAATGAAGGGGGCTCTGATTTTTCACTCTTCACTGCTCCCGGGCCCTTGCTGCATAGTAAGCAACCAGCTGACAAACACTGCGTGTAACATCATGCATATTCCTGCTGACATTGTTGACAGCAGAGCTCATGCATAAAAAACCCAATATGCCATAAAGCATAGGTAGCTCTGCAGACTTCTGCTCTATTTAATGCCCAAGTCAGAACATTAGTCAAAGTTCCTCTAAGAAGGAGAGATGACATTACGCCATCTGCTCATGCAAGGGGAGGAGTTTGTCCTTTGAAATGCAGAATAATTATTAGAAAACAAATGAAGAGACCAAAATGCAATATGGTCCAGAGGTAATTGCTCCTGAGCTGTAGATGTGTTTAGTAAGGGCTGTGTAGCAACACTGTTGGGATCACATGTGAAAGCTTTATAATGTTGCTGCAATACATTCTCCCTGCAGCCTTCTCTTCTCCAGGCTAAAAACCCCCAACTCTCTCAGCCTTTCCTCATAGGAGAGGTGTTCCATCCATCTAATAATTTTTGTGTCCTCCTCTGGACCTGCTCCAGCAGGTCTTTCTTGCACTGAGGACTCCAGAGCTGGACACAGTGCTCCAGGTGGGGTCTCAACAGAACAGAGTAGAGGGGCAGAATCAGCTATCTCATGCTGGCCATGCTTCTTTTGATGCAGCCCAGGATGTCTTTGGCTTTCTGGGCTGCAAGTGCATATTGCCAGCTTATGTGCAACTTTTCATCCCAAATTACCCCCAAGTCCTTCTCTCAATCCTTTCATCCCACAGCCTGTATGGATACCAGGGATTGCCCTGACCTAGATGCAGGACCATGTTGAACCTCATAAAGTTCACATGGGCCCATTTCTTGAGCTTGTCCAGCTGCCTCTGGATGGTATCCCATTCCTCAGGCATGTCAACTGCACCACTTAGATTGGTGTCATCTGCAGACTTGCAGAGGGTGTGTTTGATACAACTGCTTATATCATTGATGAAGATATTAAATAGATCTGGTCCCAATATGGACCTCTGAGGGATACCCCTCAGCACTGATCTCCATCCAGTCATTGAGCTATTTAGCCATTACGAGATATGACTTTGTGACAAGAGCTGTGTCTCAGTTTATAAACCATCCTCCTGAATTCAGGGTGGAGGACGTGCACTGATATCATCTGATGGCATTGGCAACCTCTGCCCACTGACCCTATGGTGAGATCATTCATCCAGTTTCCTCCTCTTCATGTAAGGCCTCACGCACTTCTGGGGAGACGGACACCATCATCTGAGTGCGCAGAACTCTGATGATCCTTTCAACGTTTAATGTTCTCTACTTTTCTATACTGTGCCTAAGCATTCAGTGCAGTAGGGGCCTGCAGCCTTCACATGCCTTGCAGAGTTATCCACACTGAATATTGAAAGTACCTGATACGAAATGGAAGATGTTAATGGGATCTATCCAAAAAAACAGGTGGCTGATGTGCAGTCCCCCTCCCTGTGAGGGCTTTCAAACCAGTATGATAAATATGTCATACTGAATCTTGAGAATCACCCCATTCACTAGATTTTTAGGTGAAAGACTAGCAAGTTTTTTACTGATTTTATGAACTGTTTAAATACATTCTTTCTTTCTGATTGCCCTGCTTATGTAAAAAAAAATTTCCAGATTGAAACAATGTAGGGCTTTTGGATCATATATTTACACATGAACGAGAAAACACTTGCACAAAACTTTTTAGCATTTGATTTTGACAAAGAGAGACAAAATCTAATTTTTTTAGAAACTGGTATGTGAGTTTTCACATTTCTGGATTAGTGGTGTCAGCAAAAAAACCTTTGTTTCTCTGGGTTTGCTGTCACTTGACTAGTTTGTTTAAATTTGATAATGTATGATGATAGACCTGTAGCTAATCTGAGTGTTGCAGTTACCTTAGACCACATGCAATGTCAAGCCTACATGACACGTGGTCTTCTGCTTCATCTAAAGAATCTTAATCATTTTATCTGAAGGTGCAGAACATGGTTTAGTGGGAAGGTGTGGGCTGCACATCCTGTATCCCATCCACTTGCACAGATTTGAGTGTTTCATGACATTACGCCACTGGTTATGCAGAGGAGTTATCAGCCAACTATCTGTGGCCACGTCTTTCCGTTGCTCACTACCCAAAGCAGGTGTCTCCAGAGGTGTGATTGATGGGGGGACACATGTCTGAGTGTGGTGGTATACTCTAGTATTTAATATTTTCCAACATCGATGGTGCTTTGTGCCAAGCTATGTCAAATGCTCTTATAAAGATGATAGCTTGCAATGTGTTAGATCTGCAGAAGGGTTATACCTGTGAGTTGGGCTTATTAATGCATGCACTAGCTCCTCTGGGTATCCTGGCAGTGCTGCCTTTTCCAGCAGTAAATGTTCAAAGCAGGCATTTTACATATTCTGGTATGGTGTTTTCTTCTGATTAGAAGATATTTGCCCTCACCAGCCTCTATGCACCTATTGACTGCTGTTTGTGCTGTCGAAATGCCAGCTGGCTTCAGGCATTCAGTCCCTCACTGTGAATGAACAAGTGCCGTTTGGTTGGATCCCATAAATAGCTTTTGTTCATTCATGGAAAATACAATAATTATAAACATGCTAGTTTAATAACTGTTTTAAGTTAATGGTGGGTTAGTAAATGATGCGTGGAGGAGAGGTTAAAATTTACTAGAGGGTGATGCTATGTAGCTCTTAATTGAATTAAGTACATACTAAGCTGGGCGTCTTCCCTGACCCTGGAGGAACAAACTTGGTGCACTGGAGCATATGGATCCTATTGATTTCATAAAGCTCTGGTTAAAGGCAGTACAAGAATGCTCTGTGGACAAAGTTCAGATTCTTTTGCGTATAAAATAAGGCCAAAGCAGTGTTAGTTTTAAAAGTTAGGGAATATGCTGTTTACCTAAGGAATTTACATACCTGGAATTACTGTTGGAAGTAATTCCAAAGTAGTCCTATTAAAAAAACATATTGTCCTACACTCACAATTTTAGACTTATTTTGAAACCATTAATTTTTTAATATTTTTTCTCCTGTGTGTGGTTTCTATTTGTATAAACATAAAAAAGCACATACATATTTAGGCACACTGTCAAAAGTTTGTTTTTTAACTACCTGCCTGACTCTGTTTCTTCATACTACTCTTAGACTATAAACTAAAATTTTCCCATCCCTGAAACCATCTATCTACCAAAAGGGAGATATTCTGAATAAAAATTTATAGGAAAACAGAGACAGTCTTATTTTTTCAGCAGTCTGCGTCCAGTTCAAGACTGTTTGTAGCAGAGAGGAAAAATAATCCTCAGGGGATGTTTGTAACACAGGAGAATTGAGGCAGGACCCTCTGTGTCCTAGGCATTGCATGCTCCTGTCCTGTTTATTTTAGAGAAACTGATTTTGTGTTTTCATCACTTGTATCCTTAACACAAGAAAGTCATGTGCACATCTGGAGTGAAGGTTGCCTCAGTTTGCACATGGGAAAATTAAGGAGAAGTTGATGTTGAGTTTGCTGGAAGCTTTCAATAAACATTACCATTTTATATGATGGAGTAAATTTTTTTTTTGCTAGTACTTGGAATAAAAGCTTCTAGTGGACTTTTTAATGTATTTTGAGGCTCTGCTAGTTCTTGGAGCATTTTCATGCCTGGATCTTATGGTGATGCTTGTGGAAAGAGATTCGTTGTTCTCTGCACGGCTCTGTGCTACTGTCAGTTTTGTGGATGAAACAGGTGCTATAAAATTAGTGCTAAGGCTTGTGACACAGGATGACATAACTGTTTTTTTATCTGGTTTAGTGTTGTAGGTGAGTATTGTGCCTCTGGTATTTATCTGGAAGAAGTGTGCCTGGCCAGACCTACAGCACGCTAATAGTGCTATGTCTTTCTTTCATGGTAATGTTAATCTCTTTTGTGGTCCCTTGAATGAATACTATTGCTCTCCCACAATAAAATGCAGTTCAATGTTGGTTGCTTCAAGGAAAACCTGCTGGTTTTTCTGCTTGCTACCTTACAACATTTGTGTTAAAATAGCAGGAAAAAAAGGGTAGCTTAGATTTGATGTCTGATACTGTTAGAAGTGAGTTGCTCTTTCCTGCTTCAGAGAGCTTCTTACAGCTGTTGAGAAGTACTTAGCTCCAAAATGCAAGACTTGTATCCTCCAGGGCTGGTGGAGAAGAGGTTGTGAATAATTTGACTTGAAGTCAAGGTGGTGCTCGGTGGAGCAGGAAATTAGGAGTGCTATTTTTAAATGGTGAAGAACTTATTAAAAAGCAGTAATAGTTTTCATTAGACAAAGAGCTTTGAGTTTGTGAGGCTTGTGATTTGAGGTAGCATCGTTCATCAAGTAAGTGTTTTTTGAAGAGTGCCAAGTAAATCTGTCTTTCTGGAAAGGTTGGTGACTGTCAGAAGAATTAAGTAAGGATGTGAAATTTAGTGACATAAATCTTGGCATGCCAAGTATGTCTCTCGAAATTAGCAGCTGGTGTTGCCACACATTAGCATTTAGAATAAAATGAATATGACAAATTTATCTAATGTGAGAATAAAACTAACACAAGAATTCTGCCCAGTGGTCTTTTGGTCCTCTCTCTCATTTGCTCTGTGTCTGCTATTTTCCAAGAACTTTGAAGACAAGAAAGGTGCAGGATCTCATACCCCCTCCTCTTCTAATACCTGATAGAAAATGGCCTATGGAGATAGACTTGCATCAGAAGAGAAATAGTTCAGACATTAGAGAAGAAAATTGACCTTAAGGGATGGAGGCACTGGGAAAGGTTACCTAGAGAGGCTCCACATCAGTGGAGATTTAAAAAAAAATTTGTCTTGGAGGAATCTATAGGGATACTCTGTCTCTGTTCAACCCCGTTTCAAACAGGAAGATCAAGGAGAGGCCTATTGAGGTACCTTCCAAACTAGGTTAGTATGCTTTCTCTGACAGAAAAAGGGCAGTCAGCCTCTGAAGATAGCTGTATTAGGTTGAAATCAGGAAAGCAGAAGCCTTAGCTCCCTTTGTCCTTGCCTAAGATGGAGAAGCATGTTAATGCAAAGAATATTTGACATTAAAAAAATATGTACAACCAGAACAGAATAAGTCCAGATCCCCATGGCTGCAAAAAGTCGCTTTGATTTTTTTCCAGACCTTTGGGTTTCTTTCCTTGCCTCAGGGCTTTTAAGAGAATGGGAAGTCTGAAGCTGGCAAGTCTTGAGATTCACTTTAGGAAACTCAAGGAGAGATATCTTGCTGAATGTAAGCCCAAGAAATTTGCTTGGAAGATGTGAAGTAATCATGATAACACATACACAGCTCCACTGAAATAACCTGACTCTGAACAGGTCATAACCTTCAAAAAGTAACTTTATTTCCATGATGCTAAAATAGCATTTATTCTTTAGCTTTTTAAGACTCTATAGTTCCCTAAAGTGTAAACAAAAGCTTCATATTTGGTGCTTCAGAAGATTTTCTATTTGTTAGTGGCCAAGATCTCTCTTCTCTGCAAAACAGGGACTATTTCAGAGGTGTCATCCTCTTCAGCACCTGATTGTGTGAGGCTCAGTGACAGCCTCAGATGACTCACTTAAAACCAGTGTATTGGAGGGCTCCTGTGCCACTCACTGCTGGTGTGTGATTCTGTGCCTCCCCTTTCACAATCCCTAATGATTGTGTGGCTGGGTTTCCAGCCTGGCTGTGTGACCCCACCAGCACATTGCAAAGTACTGATGGTAGGAAGAGAGGGTGAAAGAGGGAAGGGGAATGAAGAGAAGGCCAGGAATCTGATGTCTGGTGTGTGCAGTGAGGAGGCTGAGACTTGATTGCTGGAGGAAGAAAGCAAAACCTCTCTCTAAGGGCATGGTCCTGCTCTTGATTCCGTATGTGACAGTTGAAAAGGGCAGCCTGGCTGGATTACTGTCAACTCTCTTAAATAAAAATCTGGTCTCCAAAGCCTTTCCTGCATTAAATGTAAAGATTAGCACTGCAGCTCACACTCCCAAGGTGTCTGAAGCAGTGGCAAATTGGTGCCCATTTGTTTAATCTTCATTAAGGCATTGCAATGATTTTTTCTGAATGCACTGTAGCTGCTTTGGGCTGCAACCAAGCTATTGTTCCTTGTTTGGGGTCCTGAGCCCCAGAGTAGAGATCTAAGGATGGTTGGCAGGTTG
>VWZY01003342.1:134263-153727 GCA_013399075.1 Chloroceryle aenea
TAGAAGCTCGGTGGCATCTGCGAGATGTTCAGCTGAGGCAGTGAGAGTTTGGACTAAACTGTTTTAAAAATGAACAGCTTTTACTGTCCAGCCACACAATCCACATGTAACAATTTGCTCTGTGTGTATGTGTACTTGAAGAGACAATTTAAAGTTTTGTCCTTGTATTAATATGTGGAGAAGAAGTGTGTGCTCAGATGATCATCTTCTGTTAAAGAATCATCTAAAAGTAGGATTTTATTTTTTTTTCATTAATACCTGGCACCTGCTCCCTGCTGCTGCACTGCATGTCTTTGCTCATTGGGATGCCTATGCTGGGTTTACAGAATCTCTGTTAAAGTAATGAAGAAGTCCTATTATTGGGTCATTCCTGTTTAGTCATTTGTGTATCAGTCTTTCAGTGTAGAGTTTTGGTGTTGTTTATTTGTTTTTTTTGTGGTTTTTTTTTTTTTTTTTTTAATGTCTTTTAGATCCATAGAGGCTGATCCATTTCAGTCCTGTGGTAGAGTGTTTTTATCACTTAGGTAAAAAAAAAAAAAGAAACCAAAAAAACCTGCTTGAAGTCTGGGTACTTTCCACAAAGATGTGGAAAGCCCTAGTTATCAACAAGGGTTATTTAAGGAAACGTTTAGGGTGGCCAGTGTTAAGAGGCTTTGAGCCACAGCCTTAGATCTGAACTATGAAACTTGTGCAAAAACTCCTTCCCAAGCAGTGAGCCAGTTTTTGTCTTGCCACCTGGATGCAGCTGGGGTGTAAATGTTGATGGGAGGAGGAAAGGCTGGGTGGGAATGATTGCACCAGTCTGTGTGAGAGCTCTAGCACTGTCCTCATATTTGTTCCTGGTGCTTTCTCCTATCTATTGGAGCAGATTTTCAAGACTCTACTACCACAGCTGAGGCATCGTGTGGGTTGCATAGTTTTATACCAGCCCAGGAATGTTCAACAGAGTTATGATGGATTTTTATTTTCACCCTGTGTTTTAAAACAAACTCTAACATGTGGTTGTGGCTCGCGTGTTGTCACTTTACAGCACTTGCAGTTTCGAAACAGATGACTGAAATTGCAGTGGTTTTTAAGAGCACACTTGCTTTCTCCCTGAGGTCTTCCTCCTGGAGACACAGTTCCTTTCCTGGTGCGTTCGGTCCCACAGGGACCTAGGCAGTCTCTCTGCATGTGCAGTGCCTCCTTCCCCAGAGTCTCCACTACAGAGCTATGTCTCAAGAAAAGAATATTTCAGATATTTACACTGCTGCAACTGAGTTTCCTGTGTTGTTTAGCCTGAGCTTGGGTGAGGTTAACGGTCCTGTTGCATGGGGAAGAGGTGGCAAAAACCAGGATGAGCAGCAGAAACACCTAATTTGTCTTATTGTGCTAAGATTTATGGTGTTTGCTGCGTTGTATCTTAGCCTTATTTAAAGTACACACTTAGGCATGGCTTCTTGATACAAAGCATGCCAAACCTCCATCACTGAATTTATGGGCAAGTCACAAGGCTGAAGTCCTGTCTTAGCTGTTGTATAGGATTTTCCTTTCTTTAATAAGGGCAGTGGAGCAATGGCTTATCTGTACTTTGGGGCCAGATCCTCTCCTAGAATAAATAAAGCTAAGCTCATTTACAGCAATTGAGCATTAATCTCTATAAGACTTTTCTGAAGATACATTGCAGTGAATGTAATGAGGAAGAGAGCTCATTATTTTCCAAGAGAAGTGACAGATGAGAGTGCATTTCCACTCTGCAATTACCATCTCTCTTTTTAATCACGTCACTGAAAACGTCTAGTGGGCACTGCTATGGTAGTATTTGTGAATGGAAGCTGGATGTATTCAAAACAGTATGAGTCCGGCAATTTTCCTTTCTTACAGTAAAGCTTGCCAAATACCTAATTTTCAAAGATTAGACTCTTGAAGCGCATAGCTGCGGGTTTGATTGGCTGGAGGACATTCACAGCTCAGTAATGAAACACTGATGTGTAAAATGGTAATTGATCCCGGGAGCACCGCGATTGCTGAGCCAGATCACAGTATGTGCAGATTCCATCGTATACAAATGTTGGCACAGAGGGTTAAACATGAGGTTAACTAACCACATTCTGCAGGGATAGTACTAAAATTAAATACTTTGTGTTCAAAATTTTTGGGGTGGTTTGTTGCAGAAGATGGTTTTCATGCAGGTTTGATTTCTGTACATTGGGTTTCATGTAGATACAGGTTGTTTCTTCCCTAGAAAGGACTGCTGCTGCTTATTGATAAGTCTAAGCATAATCAGTACCAAAAAAGTCACTTTGGAAGCGAATGGTATTTTTAATGTGCCTATAGATGTTAGGCATTTAAAGCATAATTGCTTTCTCAAGAATTTATTTTTCCTTGTCAAAAAGGCTGCTGCAGTACTTTGGTTCCAAAATAATAAAATAATCCCCACCCTGCTGCTGTTTTTAGAGATTTGCCTTTGGCCTGTATGACTCGTCTCTCCATGAAGTCCTAACAAAACTGGTTCTGTGTGGGTAGTTAAGCAAGCAAGACATAGTAGTTGTGACGATGAATTTTGTGCCACTAGATAAGCTGCGGGGCTGGGCTGGCATTCTGTGGGTTTGATCTAACTGGAGTAATGGTGGCCTTCTTGTCCCTGTGGGCTGCCGTAATAGGAGGTTTGAGACTTCCCATGTGTGTTGGCTTGTTTGGAGATTATTCAAGGTCCTTTCTGCTGCACCAAGGGTGGGAGGGTCCCCTGAAAAGACTCTCATTTGCAGGGGATAACATCTGTGAGGTCTACATGGAAGCATCTCATCTGTGTGTTTTAATCCTAACACAGAAACTGTACCAGAGTGTGCTTAATTGCACCTCATCCCACCCCATCCAGTGTGTGTGATTGGTGGTGCTTACAGAATAGTTCTTCAGCTCTTCCAAGGCAGTAAAAATCATGTATGTGGGTGGGAAAAACAGCCATCATCCAAAACCTGGAAAAGTTGAAGCTAGTGTTATTAGCCAGACCCTAGTGCAGGAGGAAGCACTGTGCCTGGGGCAATTAGCTAATGAGATAAACTTTGCTCCACCAATTCTCTGTGCTGCTCTGGAGAAAACAAAACAGAGCAAAACTCTCTTTGCTTGCAGAGTGTTGAACTGAAAGTGGTCTCCTTGTAATGGTAATTTTGGAATAAGTGCAGGTAAATTGTGTCCTGTTAAGGGGATGAAGCTCTTCCATTCCCATAAAGTGGAGATGTGGGTCCTGCTCCCTGACAGATGGGGTCACAGATGGGGTTGCCAGTTGGGTTGCAGAAATTCCTGATGAAGTGACAGACCATTTTCCAAGCTGATGGGTAGTCTCTGAGATGGGCTGCAGGATCTTCCCTTGATTTCTTTCAGCAATTGCCTATTATGTCTTAAAACAAATGCTCAGTTTTTCATCTTAAGACAATGTCAGGACTGGAAATTAGACTACTTGTTTATTTTATTGTTTTGTTTTGTTTTCCCTTGCATTGCTGGATATTAAATCTGGTGGAAGTTCGTAGTTCTGCCTCCCTTGCTGGAACTGAGATACTGCTTTTGCATCTCTTTTGGGTTTGGGAGTTGTGGTGGTGTGTGTTATCATCTGTCTGGGAAGTTGAAAGCAAAAGCACTGAAGGCACTGTAGGGTGGCCTGAATGAGCTTGTCCGCTTACTCAGGACCCAGTATTCTTCAGTCACACAGGATGACAGCGAGAGTCTTTGTGCATTTTAGCTTGTGCTTGCTAGAGTTCACATGTACTTGTAGACGTGTCATGAAATTACATGGTGCTGCTGCAGAGTACGAGTCTACCCAGCACGTGATGCAGCTATTGAGAGTGAGGGCTTGGCTCACCACTAGACACAAATACAGCATCCTGAGCTCAGATCAGTTCAGGTAGAAACAGCTGAATGCTGCCGCAGAGTGTCATGGTGGTATGGGTGTTGCTTATATCATTTTAGCCAAACCTTACAGGGAAGTGGTGTTTTAGATATGCTATGAGTACCACCAGTGTCCTGAGAAGCTCTTCAGTAATTGATATATATGAGCACAATTGGAAACACAGTTGTTACAGCAAATGCAGTAGATCTTCAGTTAATCAGTGTAGCTTCCATGAGTCCGGGGAGCCCACGCGCAGAGTGAGTGATGACACAAATCACAATCCCACTTTCAAGGGTTTCAAGGGCAGGTGGGGATGCAGAGGTGCAGCTGGGCAGTTAGTGGAGCTCTCCCTGTTTTCTGAGCTGATGGAGTTGTGAGAGGATTGCCAGTCCTGTTAAAAAATGCAAATGACAAGAATGTTTGTCTTGGTTTGATTCTTGATCTTCCTGTATTTTTCACTACAGCTGTTGACTGTGGTTTTTTGCATTACTTGGTTTGGACAAGAGTTAGCCAAATGGGTGTCTTGTTGGCTCTCCTTTCTCTGTTTTGCCTCAATACATTGCACTGTTTGCGTTATAAACATCCCAGGATGGTGTTCAAATAAACAGAGTTGTCATGGCAATTAAAAGAAAATTGGGGAAGCATTTTTGTATGATGCCATGTTCATAGAAATATCAACTATGGGTGGGTCAATTTTAAAAATAGATAATGAAATTGTAGTTTGGTGGGATAACTGCCTAGTGGTGATGGAGTCAAGTCATTACACCTCATACTTGCACCCTTTTGGTACCTTGCAGCCTCTGAGAGCTTTAGCTACACAGTGCAGGGCAGGGCAGTCTCTGAGGTTTTGTTGTAGTTTTGTTTTGGGCCTTAGCTGGTTTTGGTTTGTTTTTTATTTTTCTCTCCAGACTGTACCACCTTCTGTCGTGGGTCATTTCTGTCATCTCTGATTGCTTGCACAGTCAATGAGCAAAGAGTTGCTGTTTTCTTCTTCTGACAGCACTGTGGCCATCACCAGCTGGCAGGTGGTCATGAAGTTAGGTCAGTGGTGCTCTTCTGCCAGGTGATTGTACTTAAAAAGATATTTATAACTGGATAGAGCTTTTTTAAAAATTATTTGTTGGGTATTGATTGATTGACTTTTAGCTGAAGCCAGTACATTTTTTGGACAGATGAATACCATTGTTTCTGAGAATTCTTCTCGTGTCTACTTCCTTTATGAATGCTTTTAATACTTGGCTCAAAGGATTATTTTTTAATTTTTTTTAAAGAAGTTGATCATTCTATAGCATATTGCATATTAAAGTTAATGCAGGTATTCAGAGTGTACGAAAGATTATTTGTATATCTGTTTTTAACACAAAAATACCTTGCATGCCAACAATGCTATCAGCTCATTCTCTGCCTTTACTTTGTTCTCAGGTCATTTCACTTCTTTAATCTTTTACAGATGTGCTTTCTTAAAAGCAGGATTCTGAGTCTATGGTTTATATTATAGTTCTATTTTCTTGGACAAGTCTTATCAGCACAGGTACATAAAATATAACCTGGGCAAATGCAAAGTATAATAAGTAATTAACAATAACTGTTTAGTGGAGACATCATAGTAATAAGATATGTGTGTATTTCCAAATGTCTCCTAAAATTTGAACATGGGCTAATTGCTGAAAGTATTGACAGACTTGAATATGAAGGAGGGAAACACTAAACATGCAGTGAAATGAGGCAAAATGCAAAATAAAAAAAAGGTGTGGCCATCATCATACATGAGCAGTGTACCTCCATGAGGAGTATCAGGGATTTAATGCAGAAGTCACTTGATGAAATTTGTTGCTTGGTAGGCAAAAGGTCAGACTAGGCAACTGCAGTGGTCTCTTCTGGCCTTAAAAGCTATGAATCCAGTAGCACCAGCCATGTGTTTTCAGCAGTATATGACACAAAAACCAGAAAGTCCTCATTCTGAAGAGTTTGCAATCCAAACAGATAGATACAGAATAAACAGGATGCACCAGCAAATTCCAGAGAGGAAATGACTGGGATGTGGCTGTTTGTGAAAATGTAGTCTTTGAGAAACTGCTGGAGATTTATAACCTCTGGGTATCGTGTAAGACATGAGCAGAGAGGAAGACTTCGGTGGAATAGTGCACAGAAGGAAAATGCTGAAATGCATTTTATATGTTGAGGAAGAGGGGAATGGAATGAGACCACAAGGATGGGCCAGTTGATGATCTCACTAGTGGAGTGGAGACTAATGAATAAAGGCTGCTTGAACCTTAAATAGTGCTGACTTGATTTGGGCCTTTAAGGCTGCTGAGTGCGAAATATTTACACTCAAATGTGTCTGTGGCCCCATGGTGTCTGGTACACAGCCTGGTGATGATACTGAGCTTTGATCTGCCCCTCCACTCAACCCTGCACCTGCAGGCAAGACTAAGTATAGGTTCAGGACCTGCAGGTACAACAGTCCTCTTATCTGTTAGCAACAGGAGAAGATAGAAGGGAAAACCATGTACCCTGGGAATGGAAGTGTGTTAGGGACTGGGTTTTTATGTTTCAAGCCTGAGCATCTGAGATTGCGACCCCAAACCTAGACTGTAGCAACCAACTTTAGAAATCCCCATTCAAACCAAATACATCTCAATCTATTTTACTATTAAGGATGTAAACAGAGAAAAATACATGATCTCTTCTAAGTGATTGAAGCCCATTATTGTGGCAGCTGCTAAGTGTGAGCAATGGATTTAATGTGCTATTGCAGGTATGTGTGAAAAAGTACCCACTTTGTAGATGTAGTCATGGGTTTGTGTGCAAAGATCAGATACATGTGCATGACTAGGTTTGAACTTGACAGGGATCACTTGCCTCACTGGGACCTCTGGACAGAATTACTGTAAGAATGATAAAGACCATTACAATCTATACTGTTCTGTTTAAAACATCTTTTAAATAGCAGAGATTCCACATAATTGATTATTTTATTCCATGTGCATTGAAAGCATTAAAAACCTCCCACATTTAAAAAAGACCTCTGTATTAATTTAATTGTATGGATGCGTTTTAAAACATTATAACATTATGGAGAGCAGAGATTGGAGTCTTTGGGAGCATGCCATTTGCTGCCTCCAGTCATATGCCAAAACTTGTTAGCAGATGAGGCTTTTGGATATCTTCTTGGTGGTCATGGGGTTCGGAGCAGTTTCTGCCTCATGATGAGGGATGTGAGATTCCTCTGGGTGCTGTAAATCCTTTATGTTTGCAGAGGGATGGATTGTTTTAACTGGAGGAGATGAGCAGAAACACAAACATGCCCCCCTCCCTTCCTCCTTTCTTCTCTGGATGTTGAAGACCTGCAATGCTGTGGGTGACATGCAGAGATGGGAGAAATTTCAGGGACAGCCAGGAGTGAGTAAGCATGAGCTCCACGACCATGATGTGAGGTTGGTGAAAGCTTGGTGGTATGATAGCCAGAAGATAATTTTCAGACACCATAATAGTGAGGATGTTAGGCCACATAGCAAATACTCATGAGAAACCACTCAAAAAATGTGTGTGTGTGTGTGTACAGGCAGGGGAGGTTTAGGTAAATAGTTCCTGAGGGTGGTTTGTGAGGTGTGCACTGTGACTCCAGTAACAGTCTCCAGTTGAGGTGAGTAATTGTGATCAAAAGTCATATGATCTGTGCTGTGACTTTTTGGTTGTTGTCCTCTCTTGCTGTATGTCGCCAGTAGGAGAGGAACCCTATCCATGCAGCATTTATTTGGTTGTTGACCTGTATCAAAATTTATTAAATTCGGGCCATTATTGATCATGCATACTACATTATTTTCCCAGATACATTTGTCACCCATTCAAAGAAATAAAATATTGCATTATTTTTAGCAGGGCCTATTGTGACANGTTTTTAATCCCCTCATTGCAGTGGAGAGTATAGTTACCAATATCTGCTGATCTTTTACAGTCCTGCACTCTGAAAGACCTCATGATTGAAGTGCTAATTTGGTCTTAATCCAGCATTTTGGATCAAGGTCCCATTGCATTGCTCCCTTGTGCAAGGTGGGGAACCTGTTTTTCTGTTGGGATTTGGGCTGAATATGTGGTGTGGATGCTGCTTAAAGTGAGAGTGATGGGTGTCAACTGCTTGGCAGAAGAAGCAGAGGTTAAAGAGTAAGCTAAAGCGGGGCCTAAATTGTCCTCAAAGCACTGGAGCAGACCGCTGGCCTGCTTGTGGTTACTTAGCTAAAGGGTGAGTGTTCATCTTTTTTGGCAAGGTCAAAAATCCCATGAAACTGGTCATATCAATCCATTTGCTTTTTGCTTGAAAAGCAAAATTTGAATGAGATGTGTTATCTGCATGGTTTGTATATTTAGAAATTGCATTAAATATTCTCATTAGCTTTGTTTCTTCAAATAAATGCTCTTGATCTTACCTCATATGCCAGAAACACAATCTGGAATGAGACTGTGAAAATAACGCATTGATAAGATTCATGCAACAACTTCTGGGTACTCTGGTTCGCCAGCATCTGTCACGGTGACCATTCTTGTCTTGTCTTGTTGGGACCCTTCAGATAATATTTGTTGGACTTCAGCTGGCAGGAGCTACCATTTAACAAGGCATTCCACATGGTTAAGAAGCATTGCTCTCTCCGATAATATTCCGTGCAGCTTGCACTTGTCAGACACTGGAATCTATTTACTGAATTATTTTCAGACAAGTTGTTTTTGGCAATTTGCAAAGTTTCCTTCCATGTCCTCATGGGCTGAATGATAATTTATTCAGAAAGGCTCAGCTCCAAATACACAAGACAGTATTTTCAGTGTTTCCTACTGTCTGGACAGCACTCTCTTTGGAGGATTCATGCCTCCTTTTTCCTTTGTGCCCTTAATTTCCTTCAGTAAATGTGGGGTGATATGACAAAGACAGTCTGTATACTTACATTAAATGACATTGTATTCTAATGGGAAAATGGATCTGCATTGATAATCTCTCTGTTGGGAAACACCCGGTAACACTCACTGTATCGATACAATAAATACAGTCAAAGTGCCTTTGACAGGCGACATCTCTGAATTTTCTAGTCCTAAGTGATTCCTCTAGTCCAGAGAATACAGCGAATTAGCTGGTCTAAGCTGAATTGTCCTAAACATCCTGAATATTTCTAATGTCTGAACCAATAGCAGAAACAACAAAATTGTAAGGAGAAAGGGATAGAAATAAGGAGAAAGGGATAGAAATTATAGGGTATGCAAAAAGAGATTATCAGGTTTGAAGGGCAGTTGTTTACATTTAGTCTGACCCTGTGTATAAAAAGAGGCTGTAGACCTTGAATGACATTTGAAACATGTGATCCCTTAGTCCAAGCATTGGGGTGGGATTTCGTTCTCTCTTAGTTCAAACACCATAAGCAGCTCAGATATCTATCTGTGTGGCTCTCAGCATCACAGAACCTGATCGTTCATGGCGGATTAATGAGATGTAAAAAATTAAACTAAGGAAGTGCTTTTGATCTCCTTTACAGCCTGGGAAATAAGGCTTGGTGGTTCCTGCTCCCCTAACCCATGGAAACTGATTAGTTTGAGTGAGAGTCACATTAAAACTCTTAACCACAAAAAGGTGCTAAAAGCACTCTATCCTGTCCTAGCACCAGGCGTACTTTACAGTATAATTTAGCCATATGCCCTGGATTCAGTCTGTGTTTTCCAGGGCATCTCAGCTGCTTCGCAGCACATACTTGATGCAGGTATTCTTGTGCTTGGGAAGCTTAGTGCTGATCTCATGTCTGGACCTGCTGTTGCAATTAATGAACTGTGTGTTCTTAGACCTAATCCCTGCGGGTCTGATTGGTGAGGTGATCTCTGGGTGTGCCGACCAGTCACGCATGTATGGGCAACAGGGACTGTGTATAGGTGAGCTCTTGTGGCCACTCTTTAATTAAAAAAAAAAAAAAAAAATGTTTGAAGAAGTTCATGCCTGACTTTCTGTGTAGTAGTTCTGCAGTTTTTCATGTACAGTTGCATGGGAGGACATTGTTAAACTCTGAGTCTAAATGGTTTCTCATTCATAGAGTAGTGGGGGGTGTTTTGTGTGTGTGGTTTTTTTGTTTGGTTGGTTGTTGTGGGGTTTGGGTTTTTTTTTTTATGAGGGGGAAGCTAGATCCATCCTGTTAATTAGCTGTTGGTGTTCCTTTGTTACATCCGATCTGACTGATGCCTCCTTGACCTGCATTGAGACCTTTGGCAATAAAGATTTCCTTGGAAAAGACAGGATCTTATTTCTTGGGAATCAGGTCATTGGATCACTTAGGAAAGGGAGGAAACAAAAGTTTTTGAATTTAAGGAACTTCTCCAAAGGTTTCTTGTTCTTCCACTGGGTGATGTCTTAGCTGGGTAACCCGTGTTACTAAATTTGTCCTTTGGGTTTGGTAATCCTTGTGAGATCCTACTAGTCAACCAAGTTTGAGTTTGAAGAAAACCAGTCAATTAAGTATGGAGGTATTGGTTTCACCTGCCTACCACAGAGAGCCAAATGGTGTCCTCCCAGTAAATTACAGCTTGCAGGAAGCAGTGATTCATCTTTGGAAGCACAAGTGGGAGAACAATTGTTTAGCAAAAGCAATATCCAGGCCTGTTTGCACACTTACTGGTTTCCTGTAGAAACTCGGGAACGGATTAGTACATGATATTTCTCCTGAAGCTTCCAGAAAACTCTTTCAGAGGGAAACAGGAATGCTATCGTTTCTCTTCCCTTTCCCTTGTGTGGCCATGCTTTCTTGCCCTACTGTTGTGCTGCTGGCAGTGTTTGTGTAGGCACATGGTCAAACAGGTCAAGGATGGTATGCTGTGGAACACACATCCTCTGTGCTGCACTCCCAGGTTGATTCTTTTAGAATATCCCAGGCTGGGAGGGACCTTGAAAGATCATCTAGTCCCCGCTTTTGTGGGAAAGGGCACATAGATGAGATTAGCACCCTTTCCAATCACATCTTGAAAACCTGCAGTGATGTTGTCCCTAGGGAGGCTGTAATTTTAATTTCATTACTTCCCAGTTTTGCTGATGGAGTGGCTGTGTGCACCCTGGTCCAGGCACGTGAATGGGAGTGCAAAAGCATGTGGGCACAGCACGGCAGTGACATTGATTGACATTGTCCTAAACCTGCTTCTGCTCTCAGCTCTGCCATGGATTTGCTGTATGGCCTCAGGCTGTCATCTTAATTCCATCGTAGGTTTCTCCATGGCACAACAGGGATAATGCTGGTGACCTGTGTGGAGCATGGGGATGCAACAAGCTTTAGGTAATCCAGTTTAGCACATGGATTAATAAGGGACAAGAGCTGAGCCCTGTTTCTTGGTGAAATACTTTTTGCTTCTCAACTCCTTGTGACTCTGTGGCTATTGGGGAGCCAGCATCTGTAGTGGGGTGTGCACTCACGTTGTTCCCCAGTGCAGGGACCAGTGAAATGTGGAGCAGCCTGGGCTGTCGGTTATATCCCTATGGGGGCCTGAGGCGCAGGCTTGTTTGAATGGTGTGCCCTAGTGTTAGGGACATCACGGAAACCCTGCATGACTGTGGAAGTAAGTGTGGCTGTTGTGAAAATAGCCATGACAAATTGGATTAAATTTAAGAGGAAAATGCTCTTATTCACTGATGAGTGATGAGCAAAGGGAATTTTTGTCTATGAATATCATGATGTGATTTATTAGTAGTCACTTTCATAATGTTTCTCATCTGTAGACCTTAAGTGGCAATTAGTGTGAAGGAGAGAAGTGTTATTCTTGTTTCACTGAGGCACAAAAACATCAAATGACCTGCTTCAGGGCATTTCATGAGTCAGTGGTAGGGTCGGAAGGGAAGCCTGCTTTGAGGAGGAGGATAATTTTTGTACGATTGGTTTGGGTCTGATGATATCAGTTCTGCGTGTGATTTGGTTAATAATTGTGGATGTGACTTGAAATTTTATGGAGTTGTTCGCTGATGATGGGTCAGTTTTGACAGGACTTGCTGACAGTATGTCCTGGTTTGGGTGAAAACAAGACTAATTCTGTTCAGTGATTTTACTTTTCAGTTCAGTACTTCTAATTAACATCACTTTCTGAAGTTAGAAGCATGTTTTTGCAGTGTCTGCTGCCAGCAGTGATAACAGCCCATGNTAGGGGCTGTCCTGACCCTAAACCATGACACAGTAGAAGCTAATTCATGCTAATTTGTAGATTTAGTATAGTCTAATCCAGTTCATCTCAAAAAAAATGTTTCTCCTTTTAAATTCCAGTGGCCATTTCCATTGCTTTATTTAATAGATACTTGTGCATTTTAATAGGAAATATGAAAAATCCTTCAGCCCTTAACAGCTCTATATAAAGGTGTCCTAGCTGTTACTAAAGTAGTCTGCTACCTTCTTGAAGATGAAGCTGGTTTTCCTCCTTGTCCAATCAAGCTAGATAATTCAATCTCCCTTTTTAGTCATAGCCTGTGTTTTTAATCCTGTAACTGAGCTTGGCCTGCCAGAGGAAGTTCTCTGCATTTCTCAACACAGCGGATCCCTAGTAAACATGGCATTAAATCCAATCCCATGCTGCTTCTCTGTATTCATCTGTTTTTTCTTGACCTGGTACTTTTATACTGAGTGTTTCCTGTGCTAATAGTTATTTTATTTAAATGCCAGATGCACTGTGATTATTATACTTTTAGTTCAGAGTATAGGGAGGGTTTTTATTAAGTGTTAGATTTAGTTACACGTACTTGATATTTAGAGTACAGGCACAAAGATGTTTTGACTGAAGCTGCCTAGACCCAATTTGACAATCAAAGAAAAAGCTGTAAGTTTTTCTGGAGTGAAATGGCAACATCCTTTCAGCCATACTAATTTGTTTCTTGTTTAGGTATTCATTGCATGTCCTTTGTTTGATGGTGGAAGTTTTTAAATTGTGCATTGTATATTACCTGAAGGATGTTTTGCAGTTGCTGACTGTAGGTGTAGGGGATGATGTGACAAGGAGCTGAGATGAAGCATCTGCAGTCCCTGTGGGGCTTTACACAGTGATACTTGGTGGCTTTAATATACCAAACAAAATTTGAAGGCACTACAAACAATCCTTCACTTCATGGGTGAAGAAATTATGGACATCTCTTCCCATCTGAGTATTTGCCTTGAACTCTGAAACAGAAATGGGGAAAAATGAGGACTGCTGAACTGTCTCCTCTGTGTACCTGTAGCATCTTAGCTTCTCCTCATGGAAGTTCCTTTTGGAACAAAATCCAAATAGTTATTTACTGTTTTCATTTTCAGCTGAATTTGCTGGGGAGGGAGGGGGCAAAGCTGTACACAAGAGGCTGCTTAAACAGAGATGTGCAAAAAACCCCATGCAGTATTTGGATTGCTTTCTAACACTTGAAAATGAAGACTCAAATTCCTTAGTTCTTATATGAGCTCATTGCAGGTCAAACTGAGGCCACAAATAAAAGATACTGGTAGGATTTTTCCATGTCTTTATGAAAGAGACAGTGCTATCAGGAGAGCACATTTTTGAGCAGTGCTGGTTCTTCGTCTTGGGTTGGATTGTTAGGTGTGACCTCTGGCATTTGTGTTGTTCCTGGAGCATCTGGAGACCTCATCTGGAGGTATTATTATTTGCGTTCCTAAAAAGCTTTGGTGGATGTGTGAATCCTCACATTAAGGCCATGGGAGACCTGTCTGTGGACAGGTATAGCTGATCAGTAGTGCTAGATCTGTTCATTCTGCCATCACCACACACTTACAATTTGAGGCAGGTTGGGCACGGATTTTCGTTAGATTAGCCAGTGTGCATAATTTACACTGGATGCATACTGCATGGAGAAAGACGGATGATACCTGACATCATGGCCTTCAGCACTTTTTTTTCCCTTTTTTTTTTTCTTTTTTCTTTTTCTTTTTTGGGGTGGGGGTGGGAAGTGGAACATTAACCTGGCAGGAGCTGCAGTAGTTTGCCCCTCTGCATCATGTGGTTGGGACAATTTTAACCCCATTTTATTGGATCTAAGACTAGATTTCCTTTCTTGCTAAACCATGGCCTGAAGAGAAGAGTAAATTACGCTGTGGGCAAGTCCATACACCTGTGGTTGGAGTTTACAAAGCCGGCTTGGACACTTCAACCTGCAGCATAAGTGCACCTGAGATCTCTTGATCAGAGTGTTCCCAGCTCCTGTTTGTGTCATCAGGAGCCCTTTTGCCATCAGTACGGCAATAGCTGTGATGTATGGGGATTGTTTATGTTTGTTATTTCTCATTGATTACTGTCTGCTCTAAAGAGAGATTATTAATTAGCACAACAAATTGCTTGAGAGTGAGTGTGCTTAGGGAGCAGTCCTGGTACTGCCTGCTGTCATGTCTGGAAGAGGTTCAACAATATGCAGTTGTCTGGCATATTGTTAAGACTTAGTTTGGGTCAACAGTGCAGAGTGATACATCTTCTCTAGTAAAGGAAGAAAAGGAGAGTTTAGAGCAAGGAGAGAAGTAAAAATAAGAAAGCCAAACAATATCCTTGTTTTTAGGATGTTATTCCAAATGGGTAGTGCTGTTGGGAGTTGGCTCCCATGTTATGTGTATTGAGAGAGAGCTTTCAAACAACTGTCTTGGTATCTCAGCTGTTCCTTTCCAGATTTATTTTTTTTTTAAGGAATGCTGTTGTGTCTCTCTCCACTGATTAACTGTTTTCGGTGAGGACAAACCTCAGTTCAAATCAGTAGCTCCAAAAAGATATTTGCCGAACTGTAACTTTAAGGGATTGGAGGCAGGGGATTAGTTTTTGCTTCCCAACTATGGTGACTTCAGGGTTTTTGCAGGCTAGGTGTGCAGTTTGGAGATATTGTGGTCTTCCAGTCAAGGGAAGCCCTGATGCCTGGGTACTCAAGGATTCAGGGAAGAAAACACCTGGGGAAGCCTTGTCTGTATGCATGCTACTGCAGTTGTACAGCACAGCTGTACCAGGTGCTGCCTGACAGTGACACTGCACTGACAAGGGATTATTTGGTCATGGAATTTAACATTTCTGAGACTGGACTTGTACTGTGGAGGAGGGAGAAGATGGGGAATGCCACAGGGTATTTTTTCCACTCTTGTGTTTTCTTCAAGAGAAAGGCAGACCCAAAGCACAGCTGGGACTAATGAGATCTTGAGACGAACTTTGCAGCTTTTCCCTTTTGTCTGCGGCAGACTGACCAAAGGTCTGCTTGTGGAGCTGCCTGATTTCAGGGTGTGTCATCAGTTTGTTCTGGATGGTGGCAGTTCTTCTGACTTCACTGCAGTTTTTAAAAACAGAAGGGGTGTTGTGTTTTTCATCAGTTGAAAAATTGTGTTGACTACATTGTCACTAACTGTCTTTCTTTTCTTTTTTTGTTGAGGTGCATGACTTTTCTTTAATTCGGGCACTGTAACTTCCTCTTTATTCCTCCACCAAAAAAAAAACAAACCCCCCAAAACAAACAAACAAAACCAAAACAAACAAAAAACCTCCAACCTTGGGTTCTGTTTTTACAGAATTAGAGCTAAAATTCAGTTCTAATTTTTAAAGCTGAGATTCTACCTTTTCACTTACATAGGATAGGCACTGTTGACGTCATGCTGCAAAGAAGATGCAAGAATTTGAGCATGTCTGTGCTGTTACCAGTGTTTACCATTGAGGATAAAATTGAAGGGAGAAGGAAAAGTGAGACCAAGCTGCAAAATGATAAAAAGTCCAAAAGGTCTCAGAGGCCCATGGGCCTGGGAGAGTTTAAAAAGGGGACACCGATGTCAAAGTCACTTTGGTGTTTTGAGATGTGCCATCCCCAGAGTTCAGAGGACCCCAGAGCTGTAGATAAAACAGACTGAACACAGGAATGGTGTGGTTAGGGAACAGTTTATAACTGCAGATTGTCACTTCATTTTCTTGTTGTTATTGTCATGCAATTAAAGTCATGGCCATTGAGCTAAAAGATGAGGCAGTTTGATTGGATTTTGGGTTCTATAATCGCTGCTGTGATGTTGCTGCCTGGAGGGAGGGACTTGCAAACCAGTCTTTCCAATACAGGGATTATAGCTGAGAAGGGACTGCTGGGTTTAAAGAAAGAAAGAAAAGTTTAAAGCTGTCATATAATGGTTTCCACTCAGATGAAAAAGCAGAGGATTATAACGCTTTTGTAAAAAATAAGAGAAAAAAACTCTTAGAGGATTCACAATAGAAAAGTTGCTCTTGGGTGAAAAAAAAAGCTCTTGGGAATAGTGATGTGAAAGGATGATTCTTGGCAAGTATGGGGTGAAGTGAGCTTCTGGAAGGCATGGCAGGCAGCTCTCAGGGCTGTGCCTCTGTGAAATTCTGCTTCTGAGAGAGGTTTTCTCAGCTAAACTGGTGGTCGAGTTTCTGTGGTACAGGGCTGCTCTCAGGAGCCCTCAGAGCAGTCCAACCCCTCCAGGGTCAGTGTGTGAGGACTTTATGCACTTTGTGTGTTTGAGGTTTTTTTGTAATTGTGTTTGGACCCTCACACTTTATTCAGAAAGGGCTTTCCTTCCATCCTTGACAAAGCCTGAGGGTATTCTTTTGCTCATTTCAGACCCTTTCTGTGCTCCTGTGCGTTGAAACTTAGGTGCTTTAAGGTGCTAGCCAAGTAGCAGGGTGCTCAGGTAAGACAGGGAAACACCAATTTGTTTCCTTGTCCTCTTTAGGACTTTTTTTTTTTTTTTGTGATTTACCCAGGATCATTTGGGGCCTGGCTTTCTGAAAATCAATGCTACAAAAGAGTCTGAAGGTTTTTCACTGTTGTGCTCCTTTGGGTCTCTGGCTGAGTAACCCGTGTTTGATTTGGATCAAAACACAAATCAGTGTCAGAGGCTCCAGTACTTCCTGATAAAGGCTGATGTATTTAGTCATGGTAACTGTAAAACATCTCTGTTAAATTTGATTTCTGTTTATGGTAGATTTTAAAATAGCACCTTTATGGAAGCAGATTCTTTCAGGAACATGTGTGCACTGGGATGTGCGGATTTAAGGATGACTGTAGAGCACTGTGAACTGGAAGGATAACAGCTTTAAGTATAAATTGTTACAGGAGGAAGCCTTTTTATCACTAATTGTCAGAAGTGGATTTAACAAGTTTACCTGGGTCAGACTACTGCATAGAACATGCAAGGCTGAGTGATGACGCTGGCATAAAATGCACACATGCGCACATCTAATTTTGTGATGTGCATGTTGCAAAGAGGTTGAAGTTGTCGCTTTCCTAAATTTTTTTCCCAGTGCTAACTGAATTACTGGGAGATGGTGAAACCTGTTTAAAGACTGCTGAGAAGCAGTAAGAGCAGCATGGATCAATAACCCGAGCCAATGGGCATTGCCAGGCATTGGTATTTCTGAAGAAGCCAGACGTTCTGGGAGTTGGTGGAGACTGAGCTGAACACAGCCAGGGGACCAGACAAGCAAAGGAATCCTGCCTGGCCAACAGCTGTGGGGACCTGCAGGGTACTTTCCGAGTTTACTTGGGCCAGGTAAAAGGAGCAGGTTACTAAAATCCTTAAGGATGCAGGAATGGTTCCATTGATACCTGCCTTCATGCTGCTGGCAAGGAAGCAGCAAAGTTAACCTGAGTGAACCCTGTGCTTTGCTTCAGACCAGAGATTGCTGCTGTGCAGCTGGTGGCAGGCTTTTTCATTTGTATTCAGCTTTTAAAATACAACTGCTTTGGATAGAAACATTATAGCATGGGGCTGTATTTCCGAGGGCATTAGTCTGTTGAGAAACTTGGCAGCAGCACAGAATATCTGAATGTGGACTAACTAGCTTTTTCATTTTATAAACCCTTATGTAAACACATTGTTTGGATCATTGGGAGTCAGTTGTTTAAGTTTTCTCTCTACAGTTTGAAAAGCAATAAAAAAAAAAGCCCAAAAGGAAAGAGAAACTAAACAGTACTTATTTTTCTGGTGTGTCTCTGTAACACTTTCCAAATGTAAAAGCCTCTTAAGATACTGAAAAGCAGCAATACTGTTTATACTGCCTTTATGAAAAGACTGATCAAAGGAGCACAACAGTGCTTGGATTTAGTTAGCATCAATGACTGCATTAATGTCAGGGTGCTTATTATTTTACTGAATTCAAAAGTTGTGGACTCTGCAAAGCGTAAAGCCGGCTAAGGCTCTGGTGTGTGCTCAGTTTATATTGTATTATGTGCTGCACTATCACAATACGTTTTCTGCTCCGATGGCTGCATTTCTTTCTCAGTCATTTGGAAAGNACCTTCAACAGATGAGATGAGGGCAGTTTATGTTTGCTCCCCTAGAGGTATGACACCTTGTACCAAAATGTTTTGCTGTTGTGTACGCATATGGTGCAGAGCATGAGGTCAGCACCCCTCTGCCTGGGGTTGAGGGGAGAGGAGCATGCAGAAGTATCCTCGGATGGATAACTTAAGGGTTTAATGCTGAAATGGTGGTATACCAACAAACTGCGCTGCTGGTTAAAGCCTGACTTTAAGGGGTGGATCAGATCAGATCCCAGACTAGAAATCTCACTAAAAAGCTTTACATGGGGTTTTATGAGTGCTGTTGTCTCTCTTTCTAAAAACACATTATGGACATGGCTTTTGTTTTGCCTTGGGAGATGCAGTGGTGGATGGGAACAGGCAGCATGGTCCAGCTCTGAATATCGCTGGCGTGGGACAGAGCCTTTTGACATGGCATAGTTCAGCATTTTGTTGAGGTTTCTCCTTTTGTAACCGCTGGTCACATTGGTGGTGAAAGCAATGCTGCTATTAAAGCAGAAAAAAAACACAATTCTTATGTGCTAGGCAAGTTTGAAATAGTTGGGTTTTCCCCTGTTCTCTGGACTTCAGAGGTTGGCTGTGATTTCATTCCCCCCAGAGTTCTCATTTCTCACTTTATCTATCAGGTATTGCTTTTATTACTTTCAGCTGGTTACCAGGGAGGGTCTCTCTACTGTTCTTTCCTCTAACTACCTTTTGCCTAGTCATTGACCTTACCACCTGCTTGGAAGAGAAGATGATGTGTGAGCCTGAAAATAAAAGATAATTGATTATTTCTGAGTCCACTCTTGTACAGGCAGGTTTAGATAGCAGTAGGCATGGTGGGTTTCTTGCCAGTAGTCAGTGTTGGCTGCTTTGCAGAGCTCTCCTACTGCTGGTACTGGCTTTGGTGAGAGCAGAGCCACGTTGATCCATAGCCTACCTACATTAGCCCTGGTCAGATGATCTGGAGATGCTTCAGAGTTTCTTGTCTACCAAACACTTAAAAGGTTGGTCTGAGCAAAACTGGCAAGTAATGAGAGTAACAACACTTCACAGAGGATGCGGGATCCAGGGGTTTTCACAATGCACAGTGGGGAGAACTGCTGCTGGTCAGGACCCCAGCAGAGCCACAGGTCTCCGTACATTTTCTTCTGTGTCACATCTTTGCAGTGGCCAGAGCTCTTCCTGGTGCCATTCTCTTCCTTGCCTTCCCATGAGGGTATTAAAAGGGAGCCCTAGGCACTTGGAGCTGCAGGTGCCATAACTACTGCTCCTTGGATGGTGTCAAAGCTGGAAGATGGAACTGAATTTCATAGATGTAGGTTGTGTGCAGTCCTGGCTACTCCTGGGT
>VWZY01003342.1:160352-172915 GCA_013399075.1 Chloroceryle aenea
CTGAGGACTCTTCTCAACTGGGGCATTATGTGGTGGTGTGTGCCCTTACCAGCTTCTATGTTAATAGATTCAGTCCTGATCAGTCACTGGGCTGGAGTACCAATGGTCACCTTTCAGGTGGCAGTATCAATTCCAGCTCAGAGGCTGGGTCAGGGCTGCGAAGCTCCATCCTTAGTCGGTGGGGAGGAGAAATCAAATAAAATCCCTCACTGTTGTTGTGGTGTTGATGGTGGTGTGCAGGATCCCAGGGACGTCCTTGGGCAGAAGCATTATGGGGTGGTATCCCTACACAGGATAACAGAGTGAGAGCTTGCAATGTCCACTTCCTGCTGCGTCGCTGCCTCCATGGTGGCGAGGCCCAGGCTGTGGGCGGCTCTGGTTCAGGCCCAGCCCCGGCTGCCGGAGTAGCTCCCGCCCTGCCAGGTGGGCATCAACAGGCCCATGGTCATGGCCACCTTTCTGTGGTGAGCCCTGGGCCTCATTCCCGGGGCAATGACTGGGGNAGACCATTGGAATGGGCTGCCCATCCCTGGAGTCACTCAAGGTCAGGCTTGATAGGCCTTTGAACAACCTGCCCTTGGTAGAGTTGTCCCTACTTGTTGTAGGGAGGTTGGACCAGATGACTTCCAGAGGTCCTTTCCAGCCTAAAACATTCTATGATTCTGTGATTTGCTTTTAATTTAAAGAAGTAAATGAGTATGTATTTTTTCCCTCAACTGTTATGTCCCATGTTGGGTTGCAAATGTGTTACCTCTGAAAATGTCTATTGAAATTGCAGCTTGAGGCAAATCCTGATGCATTTTGGCTGCAGAAGCAGCTTGAGGGAGTTAACTTGCTACTTGGAAAAGCTGGTTATGTGAATATATGCAGAAAGCGGAGTCCCATCTGATCTTATGATTGTTAAAATAATGTTTATATTTGGAGATGATGCTGGGGAATGTGCTGTCCACAGGAGGCAGTTTCTGAGATTGCAGCCCCCATCATGGCCTGATGGGGAGGTGCTTCTGTCTTTTGTAGTCACCAGAGTGGTTACAGCAGTCAGCAAAATCTGTGTTAAATCCAGAAACTTCACTGTGTGCGAAGTGTTTGTTGCAAAGTAGAAATCATCTGCAAGCACTAATCCATCGACCCTCTGAGAAGGGCATGTCTGCCTTGTTTGTATTGCAAAACCGAGTGAAACTAGGAAATGTTTATAGTTGCTGCCACGCGTGCTGGTTAATTTTACTCCCTTTGGGCCTCGTTCGAGCTTGCTGTGGTAAAAACAGAAAGTGAGGATGTCATTAGAAGTTAGTTTATAATGTGGGCATCCAAGGAAAGAGGCAAACTTCCTACAGACAGGCACATGTGTTTCTGTCATTGCTCAAATCCTGCCTTTCCAAGCTGTTTTGTTGCAGAGTCCTGGCTGTGATTCCTGAATTGTCTTGAGTGATGGGTTTAGGGGCACGTGGTGTTGGTGGGAGTGCCATCCTGGAGGGCGGCTGTCACCTAGGCTCCTGTTTAGCTGAATATGTGCCTTTGCTTGGGAATCGGGGACATCCCTGAGCAAATTGTGTGAATTCAAAGCAGTGCACTTGCCTGGGTAAAAATAGTGCCATCTGGGTCACCAAGGAGCTCAGATGGGAAATGTTTGTGCTCCTGGGGAACTGAATGAGTATTGGTATGGTTTGCTTGTTTGAGAGGGGGTGAGTCCTTTCTTCCAGCCAAATGTCAGGAGTATCAAAGACGTATTTAGGCATTGGGAAAGGAAAGGTTTGGTGTGACTGACGTAAACTGTTGAGCAAGAGGGATGGTGCTTTGTGCAGGGTTATTATGCTTAAAAACCTGTTGCAGCATGCAGAGGAAGCACGGTTCAGCAAGCCCATAGAGCCGAAAGCAGTTCATCCCTGGGATTTACTGTATGCACAGCCTGTCGTCATGGACAAGAACAAAGTAGCGATGTTAAATAGCTAAATAAACCTCCTGTCCCCCTGGGCAATGGTCCTCAAAAGACAAAGAATTGTGAGAATGGCTGCAAGTGAAATGAAGTGCTGATGGCCTCTTTGGGAGGAGCAAGAGGCTAGAGGGCGGGTTGGCTGGCTCTGGTGCAGTCCATGAGCACAGAAATGGATAACTGCGTTGTGTTGGGTGTATTGAGGACCTCATTGTGATGAACGTGCTTGTGCAAAATTCACTCATTTTCCCTTCTTCCTCTGGCCTCCTGCAGCTTGAAATGCATCCTGAAGTCACATTAAGTTATGTACGTATTTCTACAAATTTAGGCTCTTTCTTCCCCTCTGTTAAGACTTTTATACAGAATTATCAGATCACACTTTCAGACTTTTCCCCTGCTCTGACAGAAGGTTAGGGGTTCTTTTTTGCTGTTTGTAGTGATAAATTTTTCCTGTGAAAGACACATTTCTGGCTTTGTAAGCTTTGTGGTCAAATCCCAAGATCTGAGGATGCTGAAAGACAGGTGTTGCTCTCCCTCAGTAAGGAGGTAGTAGCTGATGAAGTAGCTACCATTTTCAGTATTATGAGGAATCCTGGAAAATACTCAAAACTGAGCAGTCTTTTGAAGACAAATAGCCTTTGCTACTAAAATTGGCCCCCTCAAATGAATCTGAGAGCCGTGAATTTGTTCCTTCCCTATCTGCCCTGCAGCAGTTGTGGGGTTATTTGAAGCCTGGCCTCTCTCTGTTAATAGGGCTCCTCTCAGGAGCTTAAGGAAGCTTGCAAAAGCATTGGAAATAAGTCTCTTCTTACCCAGCATACTGCTTCCTGCTGTAAAATAGACTTGATTAAATTTTCTGGCTCTTCCTTTTGTTGCTTGCGGACATCCAAAACCTTCATTTCTCAGTGCAGGGGGGTGCTTTGGGAATTACAACTAATGCTGAAACTTAAAAGAATGTGGTTTGCCAAAACAATGTTGCAGAGATTTCTTTTTTTTTCCCCTTCATTTAAAATGTCATTGTAAAACTTTGCTGCCAGAATGAAAGGTCTTTCAGTGCATGTGGGTTTTCCTCTCTCCTTTTTGGGCATTTGTGATAATTTCTGCATAGGGAAAAATAGAAACTTTTATCCCAAGGGGTTGGCTTCAGTGCCCAGGAATAGCCTGGGCCTGCCACTAGCACTACCCTGAGCTGCTGTACCAGGGGGCACAGTCCATCCCCCGTGGGCTTGCAGACTTGCTAGCACGCTTTGCACCAGAGATCATCACATTCATCCATGGAATTTTTTGTGGCACCTTCCCCACGTGCTGCATATGTGCAAAAATTCTAGACTGTAGTAAAGAATATCTCCCATGCTGAACTTGTCATTCAGTTTCAAGTAGAAACCATTTCTCTCAGGTTAAATCTGCTCCCGGCTGTCAGTGATGCCTGGTGTGACTGGAAACCAGGGCAGAACTAAATAAAAGATTTGCAGGGAGTAAGAGGGAAGGATGTAAGCTGGATGATTAGGAAGAAGTTGTTTTTTAGAGGGGTGATCCTAAAATAGCCTGGACAAAATGTGGAGAGCCCTGGCTCTCCAGGCGGTGAGGTGTGAAACGGCGTGATGAGATTTGAGCACTCAGGGTGAAACAGGAGAAGCATTACACACTGTATATACTTTGTATGTGGGTCACACTTGGATGGCTTTTGACCTCTGCCTTTGCCTCTTCATGTGAGGCACATGTGCTTTCCGGTGGTATGATTTATTATTTCGCGTTTTGCAAATGTGAACTTGCTTGAGCTTCCCAGTATGAAGTGAGTCTTACACCTTGGGAGGAACAGTGAAGAGAAGGGAAGTGTCTACCCTGGAAGTCTGAAGATTTTCGAACAGACAGCACTCTATGCAAATCAATCTTGCAAAAAAGTAAAATCTTGATTGGACATGTTCTCAGTTTGAAAGTCAAAGCTCCGTTGCCACTTCATTCACATTTCTGAGGTTTGTTGTCTAATTCAAAGTCTCATTGTTTAATAAGCCAAACATCTGAACTAATGATAAAAGCTGCATGTCTGCAGTTACTGGCAACAGTGAAAATGCTTTAGTGCTGCTCTGTAACTTACACCAACTACTGCAAATAGTAAACAGGAATTTATTTGTATTCCAGTATGTGGTGTGCTGGCCATGCATACAAGTCAGTCTTGTCTAGCTGGGCCCTCACTCTTCTTGTAAAGCAGAAAAACATTCATAGACCAAATAGATAGTCCTGGCCTTTCCAAAATTCCTTTGGATCAGTACATTGGAGAACAGTCTTGTTAGGGTCATGGAGCAATTACCCCATATCTGCATTAGGCAACAGTGTAGCCCAAAGGGGAAGAGATGTGTAGGATTAAACTGTTGATCTGGGCCCTGACCTCTGCATTATAGTTATTTATGCATATACTTCAGATTAGCACTAGTACAGTCCCGTGGACCAAATGCTGATGAGCATTCAGCTACAGTGTGTGGCACAGCAATCAGAGTGCACTGAGTATGCTCCTGGCACACATATTTTCTTCCACTTGAATTTCATCTGAGTAGATTCTGGTGGGAGCTTGGAGACTGCTTAGGCTTGCCAGACAAAGCACAGTAACATGGAAGATGAAATTTGCTTTAGAACTGCGCTTTTGATTTGTACTGAAGTGGTGCACTAGTCCTTGTGGATGGCAGCCCTTGATCATGGGGATGCTGGAAGGTATGGTGTCTAGTAGATTCCCTGCAGATAGAACATCCCCCTTCCTTCACAATTTTTGGGAATTTTTCCCCCTCCATCCATCCTACAGTAACAAGGCTGTAGAGTAACCATCCCATGCCACATTAGAGGCCAGTAAAACCTTGCTTGAGGAGGGGAGGTAAACCCAAATCAAGACATTTTGGAAAGTACATTTCTCAAAAGTGGAGTAAGGGTAAAGTCTCTCCTTTGTTTACAGTGGTGGTGTTTGGATATGGATGTGGATTTAGGAGAATGACTGTACTCATTCACCTCTATGTTGCAGCTGTATTACCAAGAATCACGAAGCAATCTGAGTGTGTCTAGCCTTACTCTGTCCTCCAGGGCAGGGCATGTACACCTCTGAGCTCCAAGAGGAAAGAAACTGTCTCAGTGTAAGTCCTTCACTGGGCTCTGCAACACGGAACAACCATTTCAAGGGGAACCCCACAGCCAGGCTCTCAGATGGACACAAGCACATCAGCTCCAAGCCCCTCAACCGGGGCCCTGAGACAGGATTCTCAGACACCTTTGACTTTGCAAACCTGCTCAGTGGAGCCCCTGGGCCCTGGCAGGCAAATGACTCACTCATACCCTTGACAGCCATGTATTCATCTAAAGGTCTGTTTTCAGCAGAGCTATGACCTAACAAATTGGAGCATTCAATGCTGTGATGGTTTGACTGGATTAGACCATTTATGTTTGTACACTCTGCCACTGACCAAAGCATAAATAGAATTTGTCTCCTTAATACCCAGTAGTCTGTTTCTAGGACTCAAACCCAAAAAACACCCTGTATGACTCTCTCTCAGGGCATTTAGATGCATTTGTGGGATTTACATGTTTAGTAACATCATGTCCTTTGTAAAGCTTGACTCCAAAATCTGTGCAGTGTAAATGCATCATCACTGCTCTGTTCTGCTAGCACTGCCAATAAATCAGCATATCCCAAAGGATTTTATGACGACTGCAGTTGTATAATCTGTTAGGTTTAGGATGTCTGTCAGAACTCAGGGGGTTTCTTAGATATGGAGAAGCTGTGTAGCTTCTCAAGTCATCCTCTTCAGGGGCGAGAGCTGAGTGTGGCCCTTCACGTTCTTCATCGATGTGCTGGGTGTTCTGGAGACCCCCCTGCTCTGGTTGTCACTCTCTCAAAGGCCTGGATATGATTCTGCCTGTGCAGGGCAGAAATGCATGTGTGGGGGGGGGTTTGGTGGTTTGTTTTTTGTTTGTTTGATTGGTTGGTTGGTTTGGTCTTTTTTTTTCTTTCTTTTTTTTTTTTTAATTGTGCTGTGCCAGCATAACTGGAATGAACTAACCTGTTTTATTTCCACACCTGCAGTAGGGATGTGATTCAGCTGGGCTTCATTGTGTGCTGTGAGGATGCCTATACATTCAGTTTCAGAAACTAGAGGTATCAATGAGGTTCAGCTGAAGCCAACGACTACTTATGTCTGCACCATGTGTGCAACTCCCTTCCCCGAGGCTGTGGCTACACACATCTCAGCCATACATAGGTGGGGGCTCCTCATGGGAGGAGAAGACTGGTCCCCTGCCACAGGCAGCCTCCCCTACCTCTGTGCTGCTGTGACCAGATCAGAGTGCTAGGCTGTGTTCAGACTCCCCATCTTGAAGTCTGAGTTTCTGGAAGTTTGCTTTGGCAGGGTTAATTTACAGCTAGATCAGGTCCCTCATTGTGTTCATTTGTACTGTTGCTCAAATGACTGTGCCAGTACCTGAGCAGGATACGGGGTAGGAGGGAAGCTGTGATGTTGTCTTGGTGCTGGCTGATCCCAGATAAAGGGTTTTTGTGAAACTGTAATACTTAAAGCCAGTGGCTTCACCACCTTATGCCTTGAGCAACTCTATGGAATAACACATGTTTGCCCTGTCTTTTTCATGGAAAGACTTGCCTGGGGTGCTGTGATGGTTGTATAGCACAGCAAGAGAAAAGAAATTCAGTTTGCCCAAATTCAAAGCCACACCATTGCATCAATACCAGGTGGAGTGAAATGGCTCACGCGGCTTTGTCATGGCTTCGTGTTGCAATGCTGAGCTGAATATAATCTTCCAGCAAAAGCTGCAAGTAGGTAGTGAGTCCATGAAAACACAGCAGCAATCCTCTCTCTGCTCCCTTTTCACCATTCCTGAGAGTTCAGGATTTCATGGTGGGCAAAGTGGTCTTCCCTGGGGCCTCCTGCTAGCCTTGCCAGAGGTGTGTTTGCCCAGGAGCTGTTGCAAATTTCTGTACAGGAGCATTTGTTCCTGGTAGTCTTAAATTCCCCCCATGGTAGGGGGCTGACAACTGGATGATCTTTAAGGTCTTTTCCAACCCAAACCATTCTATACAGTAGTGAAATATATGCCACAGGCACAAAAAATGGATTCACAGTTTTGTTCTCCAGAAAGCCACCAATCTAGCTATCCTGAGAAAAACTTGGTACGGCATAGAGAACCACAGCCTCTGTGAGACTCAGGGAGTTACTGCTTGATCTTGGCCACAAGCCAACGGCTGAGGCTTTGCACATCCTTGAAAGGGAGATGGGAGCCCTCTTGTGTACCCTGGGAGTTTGAATGAGCTACCTGGTTGTTATTAGTCTCTCAGCTCCATTACTGACTTTTCCTTTGTCCTTTCTGCTTTTTCTCCTGTTTATTGAGGCAGGCAGAGAACATTGTGTCCCTTGTGTGTGCCATTGCCCACAGAGCCTGGGGCAGGAAAGGGCTTATCCATGACAAGATGCTGGATCAAGCTTGCTCCTGGTGTGCTGTAGCTCTGTGCTCACAAGAGTTATGTTGAAATAGCAGCTGGGTTTACCAACACCATTGCTTTCTGCTGAGATAAGTTGTCGTTGGAGAGCTTAGTCCTCCATGGAGGAGGAGGAGAAGGCTGGTCATGGGGTGTCCCTGTAGCCCTGCGGAGGTGAAACCTACTGCAGGTTTGGCTGCACCAAGGTTTGCTCGAGGCTTTGTAGCACAGTGTTTTCCTTTGCCTGCACTGCATTAAGGCAGACTTGACTCCTGCCAGAGACACATTGATTTGTGAGAAATTCTGCTTGGTTCTTGCTAAAATCTGTCCTCAGTGTCTTCTCATTGTGAGGAAAGCAAGGTGATGGTTTCATGAGGAGCCATGTGCCCTTCCATCAGTCATTATGTATTAGTTATTAATTTTTCCCTGCCTTACCTGAAGAGCCAGTTAGCTCATTTGCTGGTGTCATGGAGAGATGGTTTGTTAAGTTTAGCTTTTAAATCCCCCTTGGAGATGAATGTTTCAATTCTGCAAGAATCTGCACTACTTCTCATATATTCAACCTAGAGCGGATAGTGTTTCAAGATGTTTTACCATGGCAGAGTCTTTCAGAGAAGAGCATGAAAAGTAGTGGTCTGTCTGTCCTGCTAACCACATTACAGGTCCCAAGAGGGCTAGGCAGGGGATCTGAAAATGGCTGTCTTGGCTGAGGTTTCTCCTCTGCACCCTGGTGAGCTGCATGATGGGTTGGCTGGTGAGATGTCAGTGATGCTCTGTGTGTATCATTTCCAAAGCACTTTCTGATCTGTCAGGATGAAAGGTTCTGGAGAAATGCTAAATAGTATTATTAGTGTAAAATAAACATACTTCTTCAGTATTTCTGATTCTAAAGTGGATCCAGATGTCTTCTTATAGCTGCTGAATCTGCTTTGTTTTTTCTGTAGGTCAGTGTGGCCGTCTGCATTTGTTCAAATGAGATGGGCTGTGACATAGAGCTTGTCAGAGCATGCTCTTGTCAAGTCTGTAAACCTTTATATTTACACATGCACAAATACATACATATATATAAATGAAAAAAAAGGCTTATTCTAAAACACCATCTCCAAGTCTGGCACTTCACACAGGTGCCAAGAAACTTAGAATAAACTCAGCAAGTTTATCAGTTTTTATGATCACAGCAATCAGTTCAGCTGTGTAGGGGAGAAATGGGATTTGGCTGCATAACTCAAAATATACTCCAAAGGAAGAGGATGTGCCCATCTCTTCACGGCTCTGATACAAAAAGAGTATTAAATGCCCCTTGATAGCAGCCACCAGTTGCGTTCTCCAACCTGTGTCTGAGCTTTGCAAGAGGCGACTTTCCAGCTCTGTTGCAAGTGTAAAATAATTTTCCTCTGTTTTTGAGGATTATTAACAGTGTCATGGTTTCTCTCCTACAGAGAAGAGCAAATCTGCTCCACTGTTTAAGGGTGATGTTTTATACAGGCTGGGGTTTTACCAGGGCTGGTGCCAAGGTGAGATGAAAGCAGCAGGAGAAGCTGGGTGGTCCTTCCTTATGAACTCATCAGTGTGAAATGTTTCCAAGGCAATGTTTTAGGGGAGATGACGCTGCAGTGCCTGATGGGGGCAACCAGCTGTGCTGAGTGGAATTGACTCTATCTTACAAAGACTAGTACATCAGAAAGCATGAATGGGTGTTTTGCTGGTAAAATGTTTTGTTTTGGTAAACAAATAGACGTATGATGAGCTGGTAAATTCTGTAGCATTCTTAAAACCAGCAATAATAGGACTTGTTATGTGTCATCATTTGCTAGCACTAGGAGTAGCTACCCAAAGGTTCTTAACTGGTATATGAGATCCAGGGCTTTCACTGAAATCATATTCCATCCCCTGCCAACCAAAATGGGGGATGATAAGTTTTAGAGTCTCAGTTTTCAGTAGATTTGGATCAGTCAAAGCGGCATTTGGGATATTTTTGCTCCATGCATCTTCTCCGTCCAAGCTGAAGACCATGTTCAAACTAAGTGACAACCTGGAGGTTGCAGCTGGTTCCTCACATCTGTGCCGAGAGCCATGTATGCTCATCAGCTCTAATCCTGTCCTGCCTGAGACACAGTTGGTGTATTAATTGCAAAAATCTCTGGGAGTGCTTCTAAGGGACCAAATGTAAAAGAACACTTGTCTGCGCTGCACATGTTAAACTCCCTGAGAAGGGTGATTTTGGGTCTTGTCTAACTTTTGCAGTTTTCTGCAGCCTAGAGGCTGCATAGTTACATTTTATTGAATCCATCCTGTTACTCAGTTCCGGCACAGGATGCTCTTGGATTAATAGAAAGTAATTAAAAATCTGAAGGTGCTCACTCATTAGATAAAACCTTTCCTGTCTTCTGTCCACTGTTGAGAGCTTATTGGGCTTCTGTTGTTTGTTTATTTTTGTTTTTGTTTTGTTGTTTTTGTTTTGTTTGTTTGTTTGTTTGTTTTTGTTTTTGTCTTCCTTAAACAGGGGAAGAAATGGCAAAGGAAAGAAACCCAGCTGGGTGGGGATCATGTACTTAGCAGAATTTAAAGGTGGTCCAGGCTCTCCAGTTAACAGCTCTGTCTTGGGAGGATAATACAGCAAATGATTGCAAGTTCTTGTTGCATTAGTTCCCTACCTTGTTGTGTGAGTTCAGTGTAATACCAGTGCTGGTTTTCCAGCACATGCCTAGTCTTTGGTTGGAAACAGACTCCAAGATAAAGATGCCAGTTATTGCATCACTGGTAGCATCTCGATTTACCCTGCCTGGAAGGCTCTTTTTTGTTTGTTTGTTTTTTCCTGGAAACTTATTTTGCTTTGAACTGCTGAGAAGTACTCAAGAAGACATAACCCCATGAGTTACTGGAGGCTGCACGCCTGGAACATGTAGGCAGGCCATCTCAACATATGGAGTAAATCAGCAAAGCTCTGCTGACTTCAGCACAGCTGCATCTATTACCACTCACTGTAACCCTGCTTCAGACTGTAGGGATGGCTGTCTGTGAAGAGTGGATATAAAAAAAAACAACCTTCCTTCTTCCTCCCCTTTTCATGACTTTACACTTTATTAACAGAATATATGTGCTACAAGTAGAGGTGAAATAGTGAATTGTTTTTGCCTCTGTAAAATGACTTCACTTGTACACATTTTGAAGTTCCCTCTCATTCCACTTGGTTCCTAAATCAAGTACTTGATTAATGTGTGCACTTTGTTACTAGCAGTCAAAAATACATCAGTGATTAGTTTGGAGATAAGAGATTGGTGTTTTTAAAAAGACACAACACATACGTGCACCTGCACAGAAACAAGTCAGGCAGAACTGACTGCATAAGAACAGGGTGGGCAGCACCCATGTAAGCCAAGGGACTATGGGAAGAGGAGCTGCTTTGCTGTTTCTGTGTGCCAGGAGAAGCTATGCTATCAGGCTCATGTGTGATGGATCAGAGTGCAGTGGTATTGCTGCAAGCAAAAGTCATGAATTTTAATCAACTTTACTGGCTGCCTTGAAATTTGAGTTGAAAGATAAATGTGAAAAACAGGCAGCCCATATTGTTTCTGGAATAAAACTGCCCCTTTTTCGTTGATTAAAAGAATTTTTCTTTTAACTTGATAATCAAAAATACTTCCATCTTAGTTCTTGATTTTTTTTTTTTAAATTTTTTTTAGGCTAACCCTTCACATCCTGCCAGATGTGGGTGCCTCCCTGGTCCAAGTGTCACCTCATGGCCACCCAGACAGCCAACCTTGGCTGCAGGGACTTTCCAGTCAGCAGGGCTTGTTGTCTGTCTGCTTTCAGCTGTTTTGAAAAAAGATGGTTTTAAGGCTTTATTTAAATATTTTTAATGTTTCTTAAAAACAAAACAAACCAAAAATTTTCCTGGTGGAAACTGCTGAGTAGACTCTCCAAGGAGTTAAAAGTCCAGTTATATTCACTGGGGAAATTTGGCACAGCCAGCATACTTGTCTTTCTCCCCTGTTGCTCCAGGGCTGGTTTTAAGCTTATGTAGTTGCTATATTCATTTGGGCATCAGTCTTCCTAATTAATTATTAGTGATTTGAGTGCTGGCATTGTCTGCAGGGGACATGTAAGCTTGGGGAATGAGTAGACTGAAAGTCATGTCTCTGGACAGAAACACCCACCCATCATGTCATTTCTAGCCACTTCCAGGCTTGTCCAGTTTACTTGGAGTAATTGGGAGTGCTTTCCTCACTCCTCTCATCAGAGGTTTGTTTCAGGTGTTAACACTGCCACTTTTCTTGTTTTGTTATTAAGTCACCTCTATGCAAGATTAAGCTGGAAGAGGTGTGTTAAAGGCCAAACAACTTTTAAGGAAGGGAAGGGGAAAACTTAACCTGTAACCACCAGAGAGGAAAAAGAATTAATGCAAGACTCCTGAGTGGCTCCTCCTCTCGCAACTGCAAGTGCTGTGTTATTTTCTCTTAGGGTTTTCTAGTTCAAATCCACACCTAGTTTCTCATCTCCTGTTATAGCCGTAGGTTCAGCAACTGCTCGGAATTGAAGTTCATTGCAGCTACAGCAGAGGCTTATTTGATGCTCTGGGAAATTCTTGGTGCTTTCGCTAGTGAGAAGGGCACTATATATGGGGGACTAAATTAGTGTGAAAGGGTATATACAAACCTGCTAACAACAAATTTGAGCTTGTTTGTACTCTCAGTTGGTTACACCCTTGGCTCAGAACCCAAGTATTTCAAGAATTTGGGTTGAGGTATATCCTTTTCCAAAAGAGGCATGAAATCAGATTCCCCTTTTGCATCAATGGGTGCAGTTTCTGTAAAGTCACCAAGTATTTGCTTGAAGCAGAAACGTCAGTTCCTTCAAGGCATGTTCAGAAACTTTGGGAGGGGAGGTTATGCTTTGCTTTGATACGAGAACCTGATGGCTGCTCCTTGCACAGATGAGATGACTTGGTTTTTGCTTTGGTTGGAATATGCTTGCTTTAAAGAAAATCCACCTTATTTCCATGGCCCTTTATGGGAGCTGTGATGCCTTACTGTTCCACACTTTGCTGTACTGAGGCCATTGGTGCCATGCCTGCTTACCTCAGTGGCTTTATTTAATTTTTTTTTTTCCTTTTTGTCTTTTTTTTGGTCTTTTGTTTGTTTGTTTGTTTGGTTGGTTTTTTTGTTT
>VWZY01003342.1:183949-194796 GCA_013399075.1 Chloroceryle aenea
GTTTGCTTGTGATTAATCCAATCAGAATATTCATACTGTCTCTAAAATATATTTAGATATTTAGTAGCTTTGGCACTTTGAAGTTGATCAGTTTCAAATGTAAAAATCAGATCCAAAGGGCTGCCTGCTCAAAAGAGCCAAGTTAGGAAGAACGTTGAGTCACCTAACAGCGATGTAACTGCAGAGAACAAAAATGAGCCCAACTACAACCTTATTTGACCATTTGTGTTTCTGCTTGTTATGTGAAGGAAGTGAAAAAACGTAGGTCAGGAAGATTCTTCAGGAGATGGATTGGTCTTACCTCCTCCTCTGAGACTGTCTTTGACAAATGTTGGTCCATCGTGTCCACTGCCTTTTATCAAGACATATCAACAGTCCCTTTCTGCACATAGATCTGCTGCTGCTCTGGATTTACAAGCAAAGTCCATGGGGTGGATCTGTGCAGAGATAACATTTGCTTCCAGGAGATACCTTTAGGAGTGTCCATTTTTGCTAAATCTTGAGTGAATTGCCTGAGATTTTCTGGGTCATCATATACAGGTATTCAGCCCACGTTCTCTAGTGAGCCCTTTCCACCTGCTTTCTCAAGTCCTGAGCTTTGTTACTATGACCTGCCTTTGGTTAAGTGATATAGGTTGGTCTCCTTGTTCTTAAGAGTCACTGGAGCTGGTTATCACTTAGTGTGACAGGAGCTGGTGGTGCCGCTTTCTCTGTCCTTGCTGAGTATGTTTGGAGTTTGAGATACCTGTCTGGACTGATCAGCACATCTCTGCTTTAGCCATGAAGTGCTTTTGCATTCAGAGCTGTGGGTTCACATGTGCAGATTATTGTGTCACTTTTGAATGAAGCTGGGGTGATTATTCTGAATCATTTTTAAATGAACGTGATAATTATTCTGGGAGGATGGAAAAGTACAGATGTTAATAGGAATATGAAACTGACAGGAGCCAAGCATCAAGCAGAATGGTGCAGCTGATCAGAGACTGGTCAGCAGTTAAATTTGTCAGGGATTATGCGGGCTCCAAGGACAGTGACATCAGACCTGCAGGCTGTCAAATCTACACTTGCTGTTTCCCTTGGGTATTGTAAGTCTCTGGAGTGGAGTGAATACACCAGAATCCTAGCTTTCATTTAAGGACTAAATGAGCTTGTAGTCTTTTTGTTTATGAAGGAAATCTTGAAAATACAATCCTTTAAAAAAATTCAAAATTAAAGACATTCATCATACTGGGTTTGTTTGGTTTTTTGTTTTTTTTTTCTTCTGTTCTCTTTTTTTAAAGCATTAAGCTTTGTGTTGTTGAACCTGGGAGTCTCCAATAACTCAAGAAATCTAGTTTTAAGTAAAATTGAAATGCATTTGCAAATTCTTGAAATTGACACAGAGCCGCTTTACTCTTAAGGCTTTCCTGTGATGGAGTCATGTAAGATGAACGTTCAAAGCAGCAGCATTTTCTAGCTGGCTGTGAAGTATCCTGTGCTGCCCTGTGCAAAAGAGATAGCAGCTTTGTGGGGAGGGGAGGTGGTTTCTGCTGAACACCCCCTTTCTCTAAGAGGCCTCAAGCAAAGTCTAGCAATCTGCTTTTTAATACCTAGCTTTCAAAATCTTGGGAGTGATGTACCTCAGAGTTATGTGTGTATTGGTTGGGGGGCATTTGCTTTGTAGCATGTGGTTAAATGGAGGGCTATGAATGTTTTATGAAGAAGTGGGAAACAAAAGTGAGGGGATCTGATTTCCAGTCGACGCCAAATTGTTTAATTCCCAGTGAAATGAATGTGGCTGACTGGTGGGGTCTCAAGGGGCAGCCTCTACTTACCCAGGAGATGGTGACCATGTCATTTGAAAATGAGTGAAAGAAATACCTGTTTGGGTATGTGCCAGATGGTTTTATTGTCTTTATTGTGGCTGCATTCTGCTGTCTGTGTTTGGACTGAGTAATGCTTTACTTTGCAAGTGCTTTTGATTTCAGTGAGAGTCCAAGGGGAGTAAGATGGTGTTTGCGTTAAGTGTATCGGAGTCTTGCCATTTGCTATTTAAATGACTATTTGAGAATGGGTTAGTTAAGAATAAATTTGGGATTTTTTTAATTTTTTTTTTTTTAATAAGATGTGCAATAGTGAGGAGTGCTGAGGAATGCAAGCTAGGCACTGTACGTCGTGGGTCTTTGCATAACTCGCATTCCACAAAGCTTTTGCAAATCATTAAACACAATTTTATTACTTCATTGTTAAACTTCATTGGAGGGTCTGCTTCCAGACTGGATTTAACAGTGGAACACTCAAGAGTGGCATCTTGTAAGAAGAATAGATGGTCATTGTTTCAGCCTGGGCTTGGTTGTGGGAGGCAGAGAGATTCCGTTTCTCTATTACACTGTTTTCATTATGGGTGCAACATACTTCATAGCAATAAAATCTCTCTGGAGCATTTTCATGCTGTAACTCAGTTCCAGTTTTTAAGTAGATAGTTGTAGCTGATTCTTGCTCCAGCATTTAACACAGCATATCGTGTATCACTCTAATTTATCTCAAAGTATTCTTTGTCCTGACATGTCCTGTTTTTCAGCAGGAAACTGGGCTTTTATCAATGTGTTGAGGATCCCAGTTAAACCTGTTGGGTTATTGCCCATGTGCATGACTTTTCCAGTTAACAAATTACCCACAAGTGTATACGTTTTCAGGCTCAAACTTTTGGGTTACCTCTGAAGACATGTGGTCTGTTTTTCCTGTTTCTCTTACCTGTGGTCTAGGGGCTGCGTAACATTATTACTACTATTTTTCACTGTGTTCTGAAGATACTTGTGTAGATACTGACCCCTTTGTGCCTGTATCTGAAAACTCATCTTGCATTGCATTAAAAAGTTTCAGTTTAGGGCCCCAGTGATTAGGTAAAAAAACTCCAAAAAAACCAACACACTTTCATCACTTAATAAAGGCTCAGATAAACAATGCTGGCCTGAAATGTGCTGCCACAACCCTTGGGTTTGCTGATGTATTTAGCAGTTCCCTTTCTCAGAAACAGGCAGCAATTTGTACATGCTCTTCACGATTTGGCATGAAATTTTAATCATCTTTGCTACTTGGGTGTTTGCATACTGCAAGAATGTTTCTTGTGTGCAGAACAGACCCAGTCAGAAATAGCTGACCCAGGGCCTGGTGACTACAACCCATGGCCTAAAAATTGCCTCCAAACTGTACATTTTGCTGTCTTGCAAGCTTGAAAGCTTCCTATGGTTTCTTGTAATTCTGTTACCCTGGTTCTTCTCTGTTCCAAGAGGGTCCTGGCAGTTGCCTGATGTGTCTTGCTTTCTGCTTCTTCTCCTTCCTTTTTTTGCTCTGCCGTTATCTACCACACTCGTGTTTCCTTGTGCCCAGCCCTGGTGGTAGAACTCAAGGGAAACAGTTTTTGTCTTCCATTTTGTTCTGCTCTGGAGATTGTAAAGCACTTTTTGGATAAATATTTATAACAATTTGAAGGAAAAAAATAAAATAAAGGTGTCCTATACATAATTTATTACCTTGCTTGTACTGACAACTTATTCTCTGTGGTGGGTAAATTTACTATTTACAGTCTGTACAACAGCTGTCCAATAAGACGTATTTGATTGGCAACTGATAATTATAAGCTGGTACCTTCTTTCCTATGTCTGAAATCCTGGAAACTGCTCCTCAGAGGGAAATGCTGCTGTGTGATGCCAGTCTGGTCCCTACTTCAATAGCAGCTGCACTACCTGATGTTCAAGGTCCCCCTTGAACAATGTTTTGCTCCTCTGCAGCCCTGCACAGCTAGCCCTTGAATTTTGGTGAAGAGGCTTGAGGTATTGCTTCGGGAAGGGTCAGGGTGTTGAGAGCAGCACGTCTGTGTGGCTCAGAAAGGCTGCAAACAACCCTGCAAGGAAATCTCTACGTGCTGCCCCTGCTCTGTGCTGCCTTCTCCTTTCTGCCTCCTTTGCTTGGACCACAGCTAACACAGCAGAGCTCAGCAAAAACAACCATATAGCTTGCACTATACAGATGTGTGGTGATGGGCAGCAAGGTGCTAAACGGCTCCATCCTGTACCTACCCAGCCCTCTCTGTGTCCAAATCCAAATTCAAGGACTCTCTGCACGTTTTCTCTCAGCGAGAAGGTTGCCGCATATGGAAGATGCACATCCTGAAGGGGACGAATGGACTGGGAATCCAGATAACAGGAGGCAGAGGGTCGAAGCGGTCCCCTCACAGCATCATCGTCACCCATGTGGAGGAAGGCGGCTCTGCACACAGGTGAGGTGACAGTAGTGCCCTTGTGGGTGTGGGTGTGATTGAGCATCCATAGCCATCACTGTTAACCAGACTTATGAGACAGGTCTGGGGGTTTTGCCCTCCCCTTGTGTGGGAGTGAGAATATGGCATTTTTAGCTTACACACACGTCGTTGTGCTTGGTCAGTGAAGTTTCTTCCTGTATGTTTAGTCCAGCCTACAAACAGATCAAACACCTGCTTGGTGATGGAATGTAAACTGAGGAGCCTGATAGCTTGTGGGGCTTTATCGCCAAGTCCCTTACTGGAAGATGGATCTTTTTGATGGGATTGTCAGTGGGTGAGTGTGGGTTGTGCAAACCAGGGTACTCCCTGACAGCCCTGGCCCTACTCCCTGATGGTGGGCACGTGTTGGGGGCACTGCTGCTCCCTGACCATATGGCATGGAGAAGGCTTGAGGGTGCAGAGAGGGTGAAATGGCTTTGGTTATAACAGTGATTTCCTGGGGACACCTTTCTGAGCCACTTTTTTTGGCAAATAACACTGCACTGATTGATGTAAGCTTAGCATCAGCCAGGTTATGTGTTGTCCATGCCTCTGTGTCCCACCGTGTGCCACTGGAGCCCAGCACTGGGGAAGGACCACCCTGCAGCTACATGTTCCTACTCTCTTTCTGCAGGGACGGCAGGCTGACAGCAGGTGATGAGCTCCTCATGATCAATGGGCAGTCGCTGGTGGGGCTCTCGCACCAGGATGCTGTGGCTCTCCTTCGCTCGGCCACTGGCCTGGTGCAGCTGGTGGTTGCTAGCAAGGTACAGTTCTCTACTTGGTGGTCCCCTGAATGTACATCTACAGGAGTTTGTGCAAGTGCTGTGTGGCAAGGGCATATAGCTGATAGTGAAACAAATGTGGATGTTTTCTCCCCTCAATTTAACACACAGCTATGAGAAATAAATCAGTAGCTGCCATAAATCTGTGGCATATCACCGACATATAGACCAACTTAATGATTTGCTTTTATTACCACTGTCATTCAGTGTGCAAATGACTCTGTATTTATGCACGCAGATGTTAACTTAAGTTTTGACCAAATCCATTTTCTCAAAATACATGCTAAATAAAGCAGGCTGTTCTCAGCCTCTTCTGCCTCCTGGCTGTATAGCCTCTGTAGCTCTCATCTCTTTTCCTATCTGTGTGCCTGAGGTCTCTTGATGATGATCTCTTGGCTTGAGTTCCTTATTTTGTCCTTGTTAATAGCTTGGAGTAAAGCTCTTGCAGATAAAGGAGCATGAAATTTCAGGGAAGTGATACTGGAACTCATCAGTCAGGCTGTTCGTTCTGCTTTCATTTCAGGAGAGGCTGAGGAGATATCACACAGTATTTTTTGTCCTTTGTTTAAGAAAATAATTCCCACGCCTGTTTCCTATTTTCCCTCGACCATAGTCTGCTGCTCCCCACCTTGGGCTGATGCAAGCATTTGGTGCGTGGACAACTGTCTTCCAAAAGTGCCCAGGGTCTCATATAGGAGCTGCCTGAAGGTGGGAGCCATCAGGGCCTTTGGGACAGGATGGGGACATCTTGAACCAAAGGGATGACGTGTAGACCTTGTAAGCCTTTCCAGGTGGGGCATGAAGTGTCAGCAAGCTACAGTGTCAGTATTTTTTAAATATTTCTTGGCTTCATCTTCAGGTAGCCCCAGCCAACCTGATGCAGGTTTCTCTGGTTTCAATGCCTGGATGCTCTTAGTGGCTTCCCAGGATGCTTTAGGCTCATGTTTTTCAAGAGGAGGCTCTATCCCACCATATTCAAAGTGAAGAGCCTATAACTTCTCTCACATTTCAGCTGGCGAAGTCCATGAAAGACCTTGTGTAGGCTCACAGTGTGGTATTAACCCCACTAGTGTTTATTCTGGAAACAACAAGCTTTGACCTGAAGTAGGTACATTTTGCATTTCCATTAGACAGTTGGACTCTGCCAAAACACAAGGCTGCATCAGTTTCTTCTTAAAATTATTTGCTTGTTCTTATGATGACTGCATCAAAATAATACTTGTGAAGAAGTGCACAGCATAAAATATCACATTTCTGATCAGGCTGTGAATCTGTTTGGCCCGTGCTCTGTACACTTGGACAGTTTTCATGTCCTGGGAGGAGGACTCAGAAATGCAAGCAGTAGGGAATCCAGCCTGTGCTGTTTTTCAGGCAGTCTCAGAAGAGGTGTAAATAGGTGAAGTGTTCCCCAGCAGCTCCCTCTGGGCATTGTTTGTTGGTATGGGAAAGCAGCCTTTGCAGCTTTGCCCTGGTGAATGCTCTTGAACATATTTTTTTTCTGAAAGCAATAAAATGAGTCTGTCTGGCCCACTGCTCTCAGCTGATACATGCTTGCCTCTGTGGAAAAGGTGCCAATGACTAAAGAAGCATCAGGACTCACTTGGTAGAGATTGGTGGGTCATTTTTTGTTTTGTTCTCCTTAGCAGGGTTGTCTGTGTATTACTCTCATGCATGTAGACAGATGCAGTATGAGGGGAATATCTTCAGGGAGGGAGCAGGAGCACAGTGTGATTTGGGACGCAATGAAAGGAGTAAATGAGGTCTATAAATGACGTGTAATAAACCCAAAGCAGGGAGGAGCAGGCTGCTGGGGAAGCATTTATTTTAAATTTTCCTTTATGAAATCTTAAGTGTTTTAGATGTGTATTGGCCTGTATTTATTACATGTGCACTTTAAAACCAGGTCTGCTTTTTATAACTGGACCATTAAAGTTTTTGCGCTTGGACATGTGTAGTGAGAGGATGATTATCAGGGAGCTCTCACTGGGCAGGTGAAACAGAGAGGTTTCATCATGACTGTCGTGGTTCACTGCATGCAATGTAATATACTTTGTTGTCTTTTGGGTAGGAATCCGCTGAAGAGGATTTTCTGAAGTACCCATCTACCAGTTTGCCAGACTTGCTTAGCACTTGCTCAGTCCAAGACTCTGTCTCTTGCACTGACAATAAGGAAAATGAAGAGCCAGAAGAAGGAGATGTGAAAGGAGCAAATGTGTCTCCTGAAAAACTGGTCGCTGTAAGTGTGGCTTCAGTGTGACATTTTTACTCTCTCTTTTGATGCCAATTTGCATCTCTCGCATTCTTCTACAGCCCGACACGAAGCACATCCTCAGGATGGGGCAATCCCACACAGCCCCTGCTTGCATGGGATGTGGGTGACAGGCTGAAATAGGGATGGTGTCTACCACAGCATGTGCCATTTCAGCTACTGCGCTGCAGCGAAGCAGCAGCGTTGGGAGTGGGAGCTCTTGTGTCCTCCAAGCTATGTGGCCATCATGGTTGTTTTCTCTCCGGATTGTTTTCCACTCTCTTCCACTGGTTACGTTGGATTCAATGCAGAGTCTCTCGTGGTGCTTACACAGTAACACACTCTTCTTTTCCTCTTCTTTAACAGTTCACGATCCAAGTCTTCAAGTCTTTATTTGTGGTGTTGAAGCCAAGAGACAGTTTTGGTGGGAGAGAGAGAAATTGTTGTCCATGAATTGTAACTGAAGTTCTGCTGAATAAATGCTGCCGGTTGATAATCTCACTTGCATTCCCTTCAGGCCTGCATTAAGCAGAGATTAAGTGGATTATTGTTATTTATTTGTAACATAGCAGCTCTCTCAAATTTCATCAGTGCTCTGGGCCTCTATTGTATTGTACAGACAAATAATAAAATGTTTGCTACTCTAAAGAGCTTGCAGGCTGATTTTCCAGCGAGGGAAGGCAGGTGGATGCACTTGAATCTTTTATCTTCTTTTAGTTTTCTCTTGGTGGATTGTTTTTTTTTTTTTCACTTTTTTTCTGCAGCAGTTATAATAAATCCCATAAAATTTTGGATGGCTCAGATGTGATACTGGTTTGGTAATCTGTTTTGATTTTGTATTTCTATACTTTCCTCTTCCTGAGCAAAAGACATCTCCCCAGGACAGTTCTCATGATGTAGTCTGCCTGGTGCTGATGTTCACATCATACCTACCTGTTACCTCTGACTTTCTTTTGAGTTTGTGCTTATAACTGTCCTCACTTGTACACCTCGCTTTACTGTGAGAAGTTATTTCTGCACTGTCTTGTCTTCTGTATTTCAGAGTGTCTTTTCGGTGGGAGGGAGGGAAAAACAAATAAATCAGGGATGCTTAAAACACTGATGATGGTGTAGTGTTTGTGTGCTAACTTGAGTGGGCACGTAAGTATTCTTTAGGCTATCAAAATACTTCAAATTCTTCTATATATCATGTTTTAGATTCTGGTAATTTTTCATAGGGCCGTGGCTGAGCAATGCTTAAACACAGAAATCAATTATATGTGGATTCGGGATGCAGCCTCCCCAGTGTTCCAGTGACCTTTTCGGCTCGTACTTGGAGTTACTTGTCACTTTGTTTGCTCCTGACTTCCCAGCAAGGCTCTCTCTGTTTTTTAATAGTGGCTTTTCTTAAAAGGTGTTTCCTTTCCAGGTTAACATAGAGCTAGGGTACCTAGAGGTAGTTCAGGTGTACACCATTTTGAAGACCCAGCTGCATGAACCTGACCAGAGACCTTCAACATGGACCGGAGTTTGGAGCCTACCCCAGTGTCTGTCACAGTGCAGATGCAGGTGACACTGGTGATAGTCAAAATCAGAGGCACTTTGACTTGCCTGCCTGTCTCACCCCCAGTGGCAATAGCTTTGTGCTTTTGTAATGTATCATTGAGGGCTGGAGTGCAAATCACAGAAATCTGAGCACAGCAAACACATTACAAGAACAGCATAAAAATATTTTTTCTCCTTTTCTGTTTCTATTATTTTATTTTTTTTTTTATGTTGGAGGAGATGTAATTTAAAGGGATTTAGTAAGTTTTTGGTGACTCTCAGGAATTCTTCTCTTTTTTGCTTGAGCTGCACATGAAATCCTTCTAGTACAAACCACAGGATACCTTTGCATTTCCCTTGTAATTGCTGTCTTGGCCTTGGTAGTGCAGGCAGGACTTTCTGCAACCCAGGGTGGGCAGTTTATGTAATGTAGACCCCTCAGCTCTACCCATAGCCTGATCCATCCTCAACAGATCAGGGTAGCCTAGAAGGAGAGCTGAGCCAGGCTATGCAAATCCTGCATGCCACCAGGCAGATATGTAGGAAAGTTAAATGTATGGAAAAGATAAACTTCTCAAGTGGCTTTTTTCAGCCTAATAAGGTGGGGACATTTTTAATAGCAAAGTGTAGAAGCTGATTTCAAGGTCAGTAACGTGAAGCTATCACATGATTTTGTCTTTAAAATATATTTATATGTACATATAGTCATATAGATGATTGCAAAATTGCTTTGCAAATTACTGCTCCTTGCCTCTCACACTCCTTTGATGATACGTCTTCTTTTTCTTCTCATATATGTTCCATTATATTTATACTGTAGATAAGGAGTAACAGTGTGGCTGGTGATGAAAGGAGGAACTAAGCCAGACTGTTTTTAATCAGTGCCAATGTAATAGGTTTAGACTGACAGAGTGGGTGGTACTTAAGGTCTGGACCAGGTAGTTGAGATTGTCATCTCAGTTTAAACGTCAGCCCTCTTAGACTGGAAACAGATTCTCAACCTAGCTCTAGCCAGAAGTTACCTTTCTCACCACCAGTTTTGTACCTCTGACAGGAGGTTAATGACTTGTTTATTGTGCAGGGCTTTGTAGAGACTTATGCTGTGAGTACTGTGTTCTTAGGTAACAAGTAATTTGGAGTGATTTATCATCAGCTGAGACTTCACTGTCTGTTTTCTGTGTATATCTAATTCTTGAAGAATTGTAAAAGATGCTACAAAACTTGCAGGAGCTCTTAGGATTTTCTAATGTTGTCTTTCATTAACTTCTCTGTGCATATAGTTCAGTGCTGCGTATCCAGAACAATAATTTATAGACTTGATGGACTTGCTGTTAATGCCTTAGCAGCTGATTGCTTAAAGGCTGAGTGAGGCAGAAGAAAATAATCACTTGGAACTAAGGTATGCACTCACATCTTCATCCTTGTAGCTATTTAGAACTTACCTGGACCAGGCCCTGAGCAATGTGATCTGAGTTGTTTCTGCTTAGAGATGGTGGCTGGACCAGAGACCCCCAAAGGTCCCTTCCAATATGGCTTATAAATAAATAAATATTATTGGGGTTGGATGTTATTTTTTTTTTCCCCGTGAGCAAGTTCTTTAAAACTCTGAAGTTCTACTCCAGTGATTCTAGACAGGGAAATAGAATCTGAGCTATTAAGCTTCCCCAGAACACAGCAGAAGAGTTTAGTGGCACTCAAAAACTGTAATTTAAGAGAAATACCACTTGTCTTACTTGCAAGTTCACTTGTGTTTTGTTAATGAGAAATTCATAATACAATTTAATTGAAGCTCTGTTTTTACAGTTCTCTCATGTAAAGTCCTATTTAACATGAAATATCCTGTGAAGTTCTAACTTTAATAAAACTTGTGCTGCCAGGCAGAAAATGGATTACTTTATTATCCTTAAAAGTGTATTTTTTTGAGATCTAAAAAATGATCAAAATATTCTGATGTGCAATACAGAGCAGAGAGTCATGTTGTGTTAAATTGTCCTGAGGCACTTTGGGGTTT
>VWZY01003345.1:6319-29920 GCA_013399075.1 Chloroceryle aenea
CTGTTACAGAATCCCAGCATGGTGGGGGCTGGATGGGACCCCTGGAGATGCTCTGGTGCCACCCCCCTGCTCCATCCAGCAGGGTCACCCAGAGCAGGGGGCCCAGCAGCACATCTACTGACATGTCCCCCTGCAGATCCCCAGCAGCCAGCTCCTCCTGCTGACACTGACCCCTCCAGAGAAGCAGCTCCTATCAAAGATCTACCTGCCCATCCCAATCCCTTGCTTGCCCCAGGAGCAGCACAACATGCAAAGAGCCATCTGTGCCCAGCTGAAGGCATCTACTGCTGATCTTGTGAAGAGTTTTGCAGTCAGGGGAGTCCTTCAAGAGGCTGAAGACACGGTGTGCACAGAACCTACACTGCAGGGAGCAGGAGAGGCCCAGAGGTGCCCGAGATGTCCTTGGGTAGCTTTTTTAGCAGTAACTTGGGCACAGGACATACAAAGGGTTTGTTGGCCACGTCCTGAATCTATGGATAATACATCCACAGCAGAATGACTTCAGAAAGGGTACCAGCAGCAGGCAGGAAACAAAAAACCCGAGCCAGAGCCCTCCAAAAGTATCCCACACCCCTCCTACACTATTCTTCCACCTCCCTTAGAAGGAACCCTCAGACAGGTACTTCACCCATGAGCACATCCACAACCCACCACACTGACTGTTCATAATGCAGTTTTATTTTATCCTTTGTACAAAAACAAATATAAAATTTCAATCCAATAGAAAGTGTACGCTAGCGCTGACAAGTTTACACCACAATACGACAGGACAACGCGATGTGTATCGAACACCACACTGGGTTTTAAACTCGCCGTGATACATGCACTATATAAAATAAAAATTGCTAGAACTTTTTCATCTATTTCTACCAAGAACATCCAGGTACCAAGATACTCAAGAACCGAAAGTAATCTTGGTAGGCGGTATCTACAAAATTAAGACCTTTTCCACACACAAAGAGAAACCAACATTAATAGAAACGTTTATCATTCTGTGTTAAAATCCTCTCGCAAAAGCCATACATAAAATTCTTAGTAGATACAGAAAAAGCTCAGGAGTTTGTTAGCATAGGTAACCATTCAGTAGTTTAAGAATCTTTTAGACATTTTGAAGAGATACTGTAGTTTTCCATCTGTATTTTTCCCCACAAAGCCAGAACTACGTCGACTCCCGTTTCAAAACCTAGTCAGTGGTTCAAACTAGCTCTTGAGTGAAGTCAAAGAGTAGTGTACAAAATATTTAACAGGACAGGGGTGCGTCACATAAATCTGTCTGCTTCTTGAAGAAAGTCTCTTCCACATTCAAGGCTTGTTTATTTGTCCCATAAACAAGATTGTACCTGAGGGATGAAACGAAAACAAGGATCACCAGTCTGTAAACACAGTGAAACTTTTCCATGAAAGCACTGAGTCCACGGAGCGCAGCGCAGCCACTTCAAATCCTGTGAGCTCAGCCAAGAGCATGTTTGGGTAGGTGGCCATCTCATACTTCTAGAGACATGCTGTTCTGGGGACGCTCTGAGGAGCCTTGGCACAGGGAATGCTGCCAGGAGCCTCCTCTGCCCTTGTCGCTATGAACTCAAGTATCTATCACGCCCATGTCACCAGGAGAAGCAGAGGAGTTACTCAAGAGAAACTAGGGCGGCTCTGCTCTAGGACAGTCAACCTGTGCTGCATGGAAACCATGATCACTACGTTTGAAGTCTGACTTCTGTTCCTAGCAGGCTGGGGCAGTGCTCCAGAGACCCCTGAAGTCTGTGGACTTGCCCCAGCACTGCTTCACTGTCCATCAGAAAGCTGTGTCCTAGTCACCAATTCACTGCCAGTGACAGAGTTACTTCCCCTCCACTCAGGGGAGCCACGAGTAGTAAAGATTGTTCTGTTGTTCCCATGAACCTGCCATGCTCTGGGAGACCTTCTTGCTCTCAACAANAGTGTTTCTGCTAACATGGCAGCCAACACCTGTATTTCTTCTTTTCCGAGTTGTATTCCAAATCAAATAATCTGATACCAAAAAGCACAAACGTTTCCTTGCAGGATTATTGTTTTTAAAGCAACAGCTATTCAGTGGCCCCAGACTTCCTGTGTTTTCAAATAGTTTATACTCAACTTCTAAGCAAAAAGAGTCAATCAAAACGCTGCTTACCTGTAGGATTGTGCCGGATGAAGAACACGAACGGCCTGTCTACTATGAACCAGGGAGGGGAGGACCTGGCTATCAAAATCGCAGCTAGCAAGAAAGAGAAGGCTTCAAGTTAGACAAAGCTAGCACCCCAACGCAGCGCAGAGCAAAGTGAAGGTTCCTGGGGTGCACGAGAAGTGTGAAACGAAGGCCTGAAGATCTACCCGTTTGAGATCTAAAGCTGCACAGGTCACCTCCCATTCTTAGAGGACCCAGATTAAAAAGCAATTAAACAAGAACAAAAAACCCCACTGCAAGACCCACAGAAAGCTGAGTCTTGCGCTGTCACTCTGAGGACATGGTCCTCTTGGTTACCTGGAGAGCCAGGAACATTGCCTTGGTGGCCAAAGGGCTAGCTATAGGAAGACACTTCTCTACAAGGCAGCCTGTTTCTATTTCTTAAGACTACACAGATGCCAATCAATATTGGCAAGTTCCTGAGAAGTTACAGAGAATCCATCAACTCTGAGCACATTCCATGGCTCACCATGGGCCACCTTTGCTTAGCAGCCTTCTGCTAATAATTGTCCCCAAGTCTAAGTTGCCAGTACAGTTGCTTACTTGTTGCTGCAGAAGCTTTGGTTCCATCTTCACTAACTTCAATTTTTGTCTTTTGCAGAACGTGAGATACGTGAAGACCTTCTGTTCCTGGAAAACCCGAGGAGAAGAGAGGAGAACTTTCAAGAAAACAAAGTACAAGAGCCCCAAAGTAGCTGGTAAGCAGCAGCTAGGCCAGCACGGCCAAGGCTAAGAAACACTGAAGTTTTTAGGTGAAATCCTGAAGCAATTTGTTTTCAAATGAAGCCACCCCAAGGCAGGCTCTTTTCTTAGTTCCCTCTGTAGAAACTACCCAGGAGTTTAACAGAAGCAGAGAACAGAAATAAAATAGCATTATAAAGTCATGAGGTCAAAAATGTCTACGCCCTGTTTTCAGATTCTAATCTTTAAGGGACTGGACCAAACCAGAATGGTAAATTTAGTCCCTGGAGAGAAAGGAAAAATAAACCTCATGGAACACCTCATTGAGGGAACAGTGCAATGCTGCAGGATCTGTTACGGTGTTGTTAGAAGGGTCACCGTGGATTTTAGACAAGGCTTGAGACCCTCAGGTTGTAATATCAGGTCTTAAGAAGCTGACCAACATGATTTACTGCTGCAATGTAAGACAAAGAGGGGGGGAAAAAAAGCCACGGCAGCGTTCAATAGCAGCCAGCAGCCACGCTTGGCTGGCCACAAACCAGCTCCAATGTCATGGTAACACTTATCCAAGACAAACCAGACAACTGCACTGGTAAACCAGCGCTTTCTTCCGTGCCAGGACCACCCTGGATCCCACAAAGAAAATAAACTTACTTGTTATTTTTGCAAAGTTTGCTTTTGACTGGTCAAACATATCTGTAATACCAAGCGCTTTCAGAGGGTCCTTCAAGTCTGTTTCTGCTACTGCTGTAAATCTAGCAAAACAAAACAAAAAGAAGAATGCTTTGGGTAATGTGCAGGGAAGAGAGGAGGAGGAGATGTGATACCCAAAACAGTCCCTGAGGAGAAACAGATTCTGCCAGCACTTACTTTGGTAAAATAACCTGCACTCTTTTCGCTACCATGGTGGTCATCCAGCTTCCTATCGTTTTGGTGCTGATGTGGGGGATGATGGCAGAGAGCGGCGTGGTGCTTTCGGTGGGCAGGGCGATCAGCATGCTGATCATCTCCCCGTGGTAGGGCAGCTCGATGATGTTGTACCACAGCTCGTTCGGAGTACTTGTCGTGCCTGGAAAAAACCCAGAGAGGTAAGCAAAGCTAACCAGCCTTAAATCTCACCTCAGACACCCACTGCTCTAAGAGTGTGTTAGGAGAGCCCTGCCCACAGCTCTAGGGTGTTTTGAGATGAGACAGGCTGCCTGCTCTCTGGCTAGGAACCCTCTGGCAGCGGCATGGGCTCTGTACAGAGGCTACTTTGACAAAAAGCACAGACAGGATGACACCTTGCAGCAAAATACTCCCTGGAGTTTGAGGTGCAGACCGTTTCCCAGACATGCCTCTGCAGCCCAGATACATTAGAAGTCACCGGGTCGGTGAACCAGCTCGACCTCTACTGCACATCTCAGCTATACAATGGCCAGCTGAGTGTGGAGAAACAAAAAGCAGCAAGCAAAAAGCAGCAGAGTGTCTCTCCAAACTGTAGAGATCTTTTGGACAAACTCTTTTTCTTCCAAGAGTGCTGCTGTTTGAAGTAGCTTGTTGCATTTACTTCATTTTTCTGCTTACTAAGGAGCTCAGTAGGAAGCAGCCTGAAGCCCTTCAAGGCAGAAGTCCTTAAATCCTTCAAGACTCTGCCTTTAAGGATTGCAGCCACTTCGAGGCAGTGCAGGAGGCCGGTTAAGTGAGGAGGGGTGAGACAGCAATGCCTCCATGAGCTACAGTGAGTGGTGGGAAGACTGTCTTTGAGCAACCCCCTCCTCCTCCTCCAAGTTCCCTTCGGTTACTGTGGGATTTCTGGCACGTTGACTGGGAAGCAAATGCTTTTTATAGGAGTTTCAATTTAAAACTTGTCAGTTCAACTACAGACAGGCGTTCTGGGAAAGTTTTTGGACAGCAATAAGATCTGATTATCTTTCCCCTTTCCTTTGGCTACGTCTGCACTTGCCAGCCCAGGCTGAAAATCAACATCTTTGTTAGAAATGTCATCTCTCTGCCAGGGCCACGCAGCCGGCCTCGGCCGAGCGCACGCCACGACAAACCCGGCGCTAACTGCACTTGGCTTGCAGAAATTTGTCTCAAGCTCGGCCGTTTATTTCCTTTCATTATGACAGTGGTTCTCAGGGCAGGGCCTTCAGATCAGAGCCCTTGTTGCCCAACTCAGCTACGAGGTAAAGCACTCAGAGGCAAGGTACCACTTTCCTCAGCTGCTGCTGTTGTTACTGCTGAGCTGTAGCGAGGGGGACGGGGGTTTGTCGTCACGTAGCTGATGAGATTTAAGATGCTTATGAAATTTAAACCTCTAAAGATCCCTTTGCAAGCATAAATAAGGTTAAAAAGAAAAGATAACCAGTGATACCCAAGCTAAACAGAGTTCTACCTGCAGTATTTCTCCTATTCCTTTCTAGCCTCAAGAGCTTTTCAAGCTTAAACGTGGGCCAGCATAACGTAGTTTTTAACCAGTGTCAGAATCAAAAGCCTTTAAGATAAGAGTCTTGCTAAAGCTTGTCTTAAGTTACGGACTTCTCTGGAGCTCCATAAATAGTGTACACTGCAGTAGGCTTTCCCACCTCCCCCAGCTCACACTTCCAGCAGTCACCTCAAAGTGCTACATCACGACTGCTCTGATAAATGGGCCTGGGACAGAAATTTCTCACTGCTTACTTTAAACACAGGTCTACTGATATTAGCTGAGCACCACTAGCAGTAAAACCAGCCATTTAAAAGCACAGCAAGGCTGGATTTTTTGGATTTATAGTGAGCTGTATTCTCAGGTCTACCTCGTGTGTAGTTAGCACACATTTCAGGAGCCAGTTCCCAGCAGCACTGCTCTCTCCTTGGAAGGATGCAACAAAAGGAGTTCTTTTATCAGAGCTCCGGATCTTAGACCAATAAAATCCCCACAGGCCTGTGACGCTGAAGTTCTGAAGTACTTTTGTCAGTGCATCGAGGGGCCTGTGCCAGCTCCGGGTCTCTGATGGAAGTCTGGCTGAACCTGCTGAACTTCTTTTCACTTGTGACTCAATTTGAATTTGAAGAGCAGGTTCACACCTTGCAAGTGCCAACATAGTAACCCCTGTGCTCCTCTGGCTCCCGCAGGACTGGGGACCGTGCAAGTCCCACTTCTTTATTATACAGTGAAATAGAGATTGATTCTACTCCAATCTTTCTTTCAGAGACAGCTCATCACCAGGTGAACCTCGGGGTTTTACTTCTGTTGGCAGTTTTCCTTTATTCTCACCCCGTAAATAAGGATTCTGTCTTACTGCAAAGCTTAAGTAATGGGCAAAGTTTGCAGTTTGGGTGCAAATCTCTCAGATTTTCCTTTTAAAAAGACAGAAAAGGGATAAGGCAAGTACTCTGTCAGAGTACTCAGCCTTAAGCAACCGTTAAGTACCTTGCCCAGCAAGCTCATCCACACTTCAGCCTTTGAGATATTTCTCTCACACAAAGCCTCCCACATAAAGCAATCCCATTAAACACCACTCCTGCTTCAGCTTGACTGAAAAGAGCAAATTTTACAGCCTTTGCTGGCACTGAGCTCACCGCAGCGGAAGATGGATAACTGGGACAGCATAGGAACTTGGTAGGTCTTCCCATCAGCTCCGTAAAATGGACGTTTCTTTGTATTTTCGGGTCGAAATCGTGATTTCCATAAGCCCTTGAAATACACGGCATTTACTAGAACCAGTCTGGTCAGACTGCCATCGATATCATCTGGAGCTACAACCTGATCGATCATACCTGTAAGAAATACAGAAAGCCTTGAGAATTTGCTGTCGTAACGCTGGCCAACCTCCCATGAAGAGCCTGAAGGACACAGGACTCTCAGTCTGTGAGCGTACCTGCCAAGTGCTCACAGGGCAGTGCACTGGAGGTTTGCGAAGCCAACGGGATTCTCTGTCAAAAAGTAAACCTTGGGGAAAATCAGCAAGTGAATGTACCTTGCTAATCGATAGCCTGATGCTATAACTAGCAGGGCCTTACCCTTTCCAGCACGTGAGGAGATCGAAGACTAAGTTAAGGCAGTAATAGTTCCAGCCTAAGCACCTCCCCATTCACACACCGCTTGCGGAACAGGTGATGTGGGAGAGAAAGAATTTGACAGCCTCATTTCACAAACGGCACGTCCAACATCATTACCACACTCACACCCAGGAAGCACTGGGTTTAACTCCAGGAGGAGCCAAACGTGTAGCTCACCCGGACTGGGAGGACGTTGGCAAATGTCTCTCCTTTCAGCCTATGTCAAGCTTGACCACTAGATGCGAAGAGGCTTGAACCATGAGGAGTTCTGTCAAGCCAGGGTCAATTAAAAATCTTCCACTAAAAAGGACTCCTTAGAACACGGATGTATCTTGAAAGGGTTTAGGGCAGTAAAAGCAAAAGCTGAACTGCTTTACAGCTTTACTGAGTCAAACATCCGAGTTGCCTGAAAGCATCCTTTAGGTTTGAGAAAGCACAGCTCCAGGAGGACTCTGCTTGGATTTCTCACCAGTTGTATGAAGGCAAAGAACAGGAGAAACTCTCCTGGTCTCATGGCCAGATGGACGGACACACACACACTGTACACGTGCCTCAAGGCTACCAGACAGGCACATCTGCCAGGGCAGCAAGACTGCCAGATTCCTGGCCCACCAGCTCTAAAACACCACACTAATGCCAGCTTCAAGACAGCTTCCAGCTGCAAGGCAGAGATTTTTCTACCTCCCCACCTTCCCCCAGTATTGCCATCCAAATCCAAGAGGTCTTGGACACCACCCTCAACCCTGCAGAGAAAGCACTCGCCAGTACTCACCCCTCGTCTCATTTTTCACCCACTGGTTGATGGAATCACATGCTTCGTTTGGGTCCTCAAAGTCCACGCTCTTGACGCTGCACTGAAACACCTCTTTGTTCCTTGTAACAAAAGGCACTTCCATTTTAAAGCCACTCTTTGCAAACACTGCATTAGCAATTGTAACAATGTCTTTATTCTTTTTTGAGACTATGAGCCTGTTTATCTTCTTTAACGCTTTACCAACTCCTAGTCGGAAAGAACAGCAAGTTTAATTTAGAATAAGATGACGAACAAACAATTAACTTTACACGCAAGTATTAATGACATGAAAGGTCAGGCATTAAGTGCTGGGCTAGAAACGGAGACCGAAGCAGGCATGCTGAGAGGTCTTCCAAAACACCCATTTCTGATCTCTCATCTGAAAAACGCTCTTTCCCAGCAAAAACATGACCTTCCCTGTGCTGCCTCCTGCCCCTCTGTCTGCTCAGAATGAGAATCCTCACACAGTGCTGGAGATAACACTGAGGTTCAAGTCTTTGCGTGGAGCTACTAACCCTGCTCTTCCACAGGAAGGAATGAGCTGTCTCAAGATCTGGTTCAAACCGTTTAAGCCCAGGTCACCTGTCAGTTGTGAAACAGGGACAAGGAAGCCTGAGGGCTCCGCCTGCTCTCTTGAGCCAACAGGTCTGCAGGATTACTCAGGTGGTCTCTGACCTCAGAGTGCAAAGCAAAGGTTGTTTTCTCATCATCCTTCCTTTTTATCAGAGAATAAAGGAGGTGGTCAAGATTTCTATAGTAAGGTTCAAGTGACATCCTAGTCTTTGTAAAGATCGGGTCACATCCTAGTCTTTGCAAAGACCAGGTCACATCTTGCCTTCTGTAAAGACTAGGCCACATCTTGGCTTCTGTAAAGACTAGGTCCTGACCTAACTCATCTACAAGCAGGAGTCAATCCCTTAGCAGACGAGCCTGCCTTTGACAAGGGAGAAGGGAAAGCAGCAGGTTCCAGGTCCTCAGGAGCCGAGGGCAGCTCCTGCTAGCTCCGTCACCGCGCGATGGACGGCATTTGGCAGCCCAGAAGAACTGCCACGTTCACCATACCCAGCTCTCCTCATCGCTACGGCTCACAAGCGAGTGCCTGTCTACACAGGGAAGCCATGGCCAGGCGAGCAGTGTCACGTTCAACTGTGACATGCGAACGGGATCCTCGGGTGGCTGTTTTTATAGCGGTTATTACTGGGCTCACTGTTTCCCAATACAATTCAGGCAGCAACATTTCCAGGCTGCTTCCTTACGTAGGCAAATTTGAGAGAAGAGATAGGAAGGGAATAAATTAGTTCAGAGTTTTTCTCTTAGCTGCACGTAAGAAAGAGCCTCTGGTGGCTTTGCTGTTTCACGTGTCGTGGCTGCTTTCAGCAGCACCCTTTGTATGAATTTCTACATGTTCAACTCCCCAGTATTAGGGGCAAATTCCTTTGGAGAACATACCATAACAGAGGTTCTCAAACTGTATTCTGTGGACCACTGGTGGTCCACGGAGCACTTTCTGCTGGTCCGGGGAGAGCTGGCTGGTCTCATGATGCTGGCTCTCCTCTTTGCTTCCAGCTGCTAAATCGCATTAAAAGACAGCTAAAGATAAATGAAACACTTTCCAACTGTTACCATCCCAAAGAAGCACTTGCTGTAGTTGCCAAAAGACTGTAGGGCAATTGTGAACAAGAGCAGAGGAGAACTGTGCAGAGACAGGCAGCAACCCACAACAAGGCTCTGTAGCAAGGTACTGGCTACCTTCTAAGGAGTTTGAGAACCTCTGTGTCTCACACACACAGGCTTTCTAGGACTAGAAAGTCTGCGGGCCAAATAAAACCAGCTGATCTAATGCTTCCAATTTTTTTTGCAAGTACTTAAATTTTGAGCATTCCAGCGTTCCTAAAGCTGACTATCCCACCAGAAGATTTCAATCTACAGCATTTAGACCTTAACCTGACAAATTGGTCTGCTGTACTTCAAACCCAGAACTGAAACAGCGAAGCAAATGAAGACAGGACGACACGTTACAGGACAGTACCTCTCAAGATTTAAACATGCACTTACCTCTTGGAGGGTTTCCTGCTCCTGGAAGGAAGGCAGAATGCCGGCACCAGGATGTTAAGTCTGGCTGGCAAACACAACTACTCAGCAAGCAAAGCAAAGCAAAGCAGTGAGAGCCTTCGGCCTACACCCTCTCGAGGGGCAGAGGAGTACAAGTACAGGCACATGCAGTGTCAGGCACAGAGACAAGCAGAAGCAGCTGTTTCGAGAAGAGGGCACTCAAAGAACTACCAGTTCTGGGCTCCTGACAGCAGGAACACAAATGAATGAAGCTGAGGAGCACCAAAGAGAAAATTATCAGTTGTCAGGATAGAATTTGCATCGCTTTCAATGTGGTGACAAGAAATAGCCTCTGGTGCTGTGCTCTAAGGTGTGGCACGTTAGGGGCTGTTGGGTACAGCCTGGAATGGGGTACAGCAGCCTCCCTGCTGGTGCTGCTCTGGAAAAATCAATTTTGCAAGGACAAAAGTAGCTCTAGCCAGGGCCCTGGAGTCATTAACAAAGCTGCTTAGAAGCCAGTTCAAGTGTAGGTACTCAAATTGCCAATTAAACTCGAGCGTGTCCATTCTGTGCTTTGGTAAACAGAGTTAATTGGTGCCTGATGCAATCTATCATGCTTTGAAAGCCATCTCGAAACAGCGCCCGAGATTCTGACAAAACACACCCGAAACCACCTCAGGAAGAGGGCACTGACCATTTACGCTGTATCTCATCACTGTTGTCAGCTGCTTCTTGGTCTTGCCATCTGCACCCAGCTGCAACACCCCCAGGACCGAGGCAATCCCATGAGGAGAAACAACGATGTTGTCCTGAGGCTTAGCTTTCACTATCTGATTGAAGACCTGGATTCCAACATCAGAGCTAAGCTCCTCCAGAGGATAAAAACTGAACTGAGAACATACAGATGTGAAAGTTCCGAGAACAAAGAGGAGTGGGAAGTGCCAGTTCATGATTTCGGAGATATCTGCAAGAGAACAAGAGGGGAAAGTCAAGTCACTTTTGACTAGTAAAGCATTTTTATTTCCAGCTTAAATTCTTACTTGCCTAAAGAGCAGGCAAGTCTTGCCCTGTGAATGGTATGTGGAGCACACGCTCTGGCAACAGGACTCACACCTGCATTTTACTGCTACCAGTATTAGAGGTCTAGAGTTTTCCAGAAGCAGAGATCACCATAAAATAAGCAGAGATCAGCGACTGTCTAACAGCACAAAAGCCACGAAGCTGGGAGACTACCTCCCACCACACACCAGTTTGTTTTGTGTTCCAGTTAAATGGAGTCCTGACATTCTATTTAAGCTGCCCTTTGGGATAAATCAGTGCTAAGCAGCCTCGTGGTACGGTCCTCGCCCACAGAGATGGGACATCCAGCAGGTTTATCAGACTGCTTTCTGCGGCCAGCAGAACGGATACATACACCAAGAATTTACACCTGCCTAGAATAGCATGAGTTAGCGGTGTCACCGGCATTTTCTATGGTGGGACTACAGAAAAAGACCTTTAGATTTCAAACCACAAGGCGAAGTTTGGATTTTAGCCTGTGCTTCTCCATTTAAGAACATTCAGCAGCTAATGAGCACGGAAGGAAGTTCACGTTCAGCATGGGCCAGCCTTCACCTGCAGCTTGAACACCAGCAGAGCTTGGTGTCATTACACCCGTGGCCTCCTAGGAACGGAGGCACAAGCAGCAACAGTTTGTTCAGGATCTCGCAGCAACTGATTACAGAACCAAGCCCAAGCTTAAACACCGTGTACTGTGACTATCAGGCTGCATTTCCTCCTGGGGGAAGTGTGTCCAATCCCCTTCTTGTCAGGGCAACTTAGAGGAACAGTCACGCCATCATCTCCCATTTCACAAAATAAGGTTGCCCATTCACCTTGGAGAAGTTAAATCACAACGTTTTTATTTTAAGACACTTCAGTTGCACAGTTGAAGAGCCCCAGGTGCCCTTCCCAGACCAGCAAGTGAGCCCATTCCCTGACCTGAGCTGACCTCAAGAGCATGCTTCAGGATTAGTCTCTCAAACACGTTTAAACATCAACTAGCTCCCCAAAGGCTAACCAGGCTGCAGAAGGTTTGAGATTGATTAAAATGTCATTTACATACCATATGCCAACCCCCAAAATAGGTCTATCCTCCCCTGGAGCCCCCAGCTCGGTGTTGCACGTTCACTTGCCTGGCTCCAGCAGCCCCAGAGCTGGAGGCCAGCAGAGACTCGGGAAGCATCGGGGTTCGGAGAGAGTTATTCCTGGCGAGAGAATCACCATCCCTGGAGGTGTTTAAAAAACCATCCAGATGTGGCACTTCAGGACATGGTTTAGTGGGCCTGATAATATTTAGCAGAGGGTTGGACTTTACGATCTCAAAGGTCATTTCCAACCTTGATGATTCCACGAGTCTAAGAGTTTCTTTACTGAAATAGTTAAGCACTGGAGCAGGCCGCCCAGGGAAGTGGTGAAGTCACCATCCCTGGAGGTGTTCAAAACCGGGTGGCTGTGGTCCTTCAGGACACGGTCTAGTGGTCATGGAGGTGTTGGGTAGAAGGCTGAACTTGATGATCTTTTAGGTCTTTTCCAACCTGGATGAGTCAATGATTCTACGATATTCCTGGCTGCCTCCCACGGGCGCGGAAGGGCGTACGGCACCAAGAGCTCTGCCACCGCACAGCCCACCTACGCCACCCGTTCCAACCACACTGGAGCACTCGATTATCAGAAAACCAGCTGGTGTTTGTACAGCTTCATCTTTTAATAGCATGTACTTTGACTGCGATAAACCACTTGAAAGGAACAAATTCAGCATTTCCACTTTCTTCCAGCGGACAGAAGCAGCTTTGTCAAAGTCTGCCGTTGCAGCACAGAATAAACTGATCATGAAATAATGATGGAGTTGAGACATCTCTCCCTCTCCAACCCAACTGCTAACATAGCCTTGACCAGAGGAACCTGTCCGACTGATTTAAGTGATGCAAGGAAAAGTGAAAACGCTGTCCTACAAAGTAGGTTAACAGCCCGCCCACTAATTAAGCCTTTCACATCAACCTACTAATCCCCCAAGCAGTTTTGGAGTCACTGGAGTACAACTACTTCCAAAGGGGCTCCATACCAGCCATCAACCAGCACTGCTTGAGCTTAGTCTGAAAGCTAGTCTGGATTTGGCCAGCTGCATGGAGACCCAGAGGAGGAAAACCCAAATGCCATCTGCCCTCCTCTTTGAAGAGGGTTATGTGAGTCACGTCTTAGGTTTGTCCTGCACCCCACACCACTGGCCACAGCAGCAGCAGTCATGGGGAGGAGCAGCAGCTTGACAGGGAAAGTGAACTTAGATTTTTTTTCTTATTAAAAGCATTAAGAAATTTTCTTTGGTGGTTTGGTGACCATCTATCTCATCTCCCTACCCAGAGACCCAAGGGGTAATTTAAAACAAAACCTCTTAATCCCCAAATTGATCAGACTTTTACCTTCACCTAGGCAAAAAACCCCACCACAACTATTAGAGGCTCTTAGTAGATGCACTTCCAAGCAAGCAACCAGCAAATGTTGGCACAGAACAACCTGACCCACATAGTGCTGGATAGGGACAAGCCCAGAGCACATCATTTGAGATATGATTTGAAAACCCAGCTTTAGACTGAGGCAGCTCCACCTGATCCAGCTAGAAAATCAGGAGAGTCTGGGCTATTTTGACACAATGCTGCCAGAAGTATATTATGAGGGCAAACCCAGGAGTGACATTTCTATGAAATCCAGTAAACCAGCGTTTCCTTCTCACTTCTATACTGCACAAGCCTCACTGAAATCAGACGTTTCACTCTTCTTGGCCTTTACTACAACATATTGCGAGGCCCAAGTGTTTTCTTTCACCAGCGAGAGTCCCTTCCAGGCTCAGCTGCATTTTCCCCATGGCATGCATCACAACCAACCTGGTCAAACTCTGCTCCCGAGGCCTCTGATGAAGGGTTTTGCTTTTTGGGTTTTTTTTTTTTTGCTTGAGGGAAAAAGCATTACCTCCTGCACCTGCTTTCCCCAGAGATGCCCAGGTTTGCTGAATCTCCCCCTCCTCCTACACCATCAAGGCAGGTTGGTCTCCTTTTTGCGGCACAACCTCCAGCAGATGCCTTCTCAGCAAGAGGAAGGCAGTTGTGCGATGCTCTGAAAAGCCACTTTTCAGCATTAGAGCAGTTGCTTCTCAGTCCTGCCATGCCCACTGCGTAGCTTATCTAGCTGGGGAGCTAATTTCATCTTCGAGCCACGTTATTAATGCTCCTGGTATGGCCTGCAGTATATTCAACTTCTGTGCAATTCAGTAACTAGAAGAGCATTTGCATACCCTGAAAGAAACACAGCTTAAAGTCCTGCGCAAGGAGAGAAAATCCAAGAGGATGTAGGATGCGTAGGATGGAAAACAGTTGACCTGCTACACAGAATATCAACAAGCTTTCAACGAGCTTTCATGATGCTGAAGCTAAAAACTTTGCAATAGTTAAATTTGAATCTAATGCTGCAGAAAGCCAAACAAAAATACAAGCTAGGCATTCTTTGCCTGTGACCTTTAGATCTTTACTAAGTGAAGTGAGAAGGAGGAAGGTGTATAGGCAAGTTCATTTACATAAATGTGGGCTTTTGAAAGATGCTGGACTAAAATAAAAATCCCTCTTGGAGGTAGGCTGCCCACTTCTTACCCTGAGGACTTACAGTAAGGACAATACCCCACAAAACTTCTAACCAGACAACGGAGCTACTGACACTGACCCAAAGAAATGCATCTAGAGAATAATAATTAAAAAATCCCCCAAACCAAACAAAGAAACAAATCTAATTTGCTCTGTGAATCCAGTTCTTAACCCTAATGCTAAAGTTTCTCAACAAACCCGACCAGTGTCACGCGTTCAGCTCTATGAGGGATGCCTTGTCCACGGCAAGCGTCCTGAGAGCTCCTCTCCTCCACCCACCCCCCTGACCAGCACCACACCAAGTCCTGTATGTCACACTACATGAGTAATTAGTTACTACCTGTATCTAACTGCAGAGCCTGCTTTAAGCTGCTGTGGAGCCGAGTTGCTCCACAGCATGTTGAATCTGCACTGGTCATTTTGTGCTGTTTCATGACAGATGATGAAAATACCTTCAGGCTACTGATCTCAGGATGACTTCAGCCTCTAGCTGGTGTGGCAAACACTAACCCTCAGACACAGCAGGCAGTGTGAGTGATTCTCGTGAGGCTCAGCTACTCACATCACCCACAGAAAGTAAGTTTTTGGCCCAAGTTATTATGGATGTCTGCAAAGAGGAAACAATGCTTTCAGCCAGCATTTTACACAAGGTTGGGTACAAAAGCAAAGTTACATTAATATGGTCTGTCTGATCTGGGTCTAGGAAGGTGTTTGGTGGAGCAAGAAGTTGTCTTCAGCCCCAGGCACAAAAAGCTGCTGAGCATGGAGATCCTGCTACAGGAAAGTCAGGGAGCCAGACCAAGCTGCTGCACTCTCAGGAGGAGGAGGAGGAGAGTCAGCTTGCTTCAAGATCAGAGGCAAAATCACGAGCTGAGAAAATACCCAGATTTAAAATGTAAATTGGAGAAAAGTCCTGTCCCAGAGACCCTGAAAAACACTTTGAAGTGAATTGAGGAAGCAACAGTGAACTGTACGTAGCTTTTTAGCTCTCTGCACCAACTGCACTATGTTAGTACCCTATGGGACCCCCCCAAGTGTTTATTTTGAAGCCTGACTTCAACAGCAATATGGTATAACCCAAACAGCTCGATCTTGTAGCTGCAAGATGGATTCTGCAGCTTCTTCACAGACCTATCAAGCATAAGGAAGTTCAGAGAGCAGACTGCACTTCTGTGAATGGCTGTAACCAAAACAGCAACAAGCACAGCTGAACAGAGGGAAACTAAAAAGCAGATTCTTGCGGTGTCTCCGGTCTCGCCGTTTTGAGCCCCGAAAGCTGAGAGCCCCCAGGTCCACACAGCTGGCGCTGGGCAGCCCGCGTGCCCAGAGAAATTCGGCCTGGGACAAACATCCGGGGACTTCTCCAAGTCTGAGATGTTGTTGTTTCCTTGCCAGTGCCATCTGTGCTACTAATTTAAAAGTCTTATTTCGAGCGACATGCAGGCTCAAAGCAAGCAGTTTCACTTGGGGCATTTAACTAACTCTCTCCAGCAGGACTGAATAAATACTGAACCAAACTTGTTAACAGTCATTTAAGGAGCTGGCTGAGCACACCCCAATTGTTTCTCCAAAGCAACAAGACCACTGCGGTTGCAAGGGGAAGGTCACGTGCCGGGTCTTGTTATTCAGATGATGCACTCTTGGCAGCAGATGAAACCACTCCAGCCTCTTGGTAGGCTCACATGCATTCACAGCTCCCCTTCTGCCTAAGCCTCTGCTGTCCCAAAGCTTTCAGCTTCAGTATCCTCTCCTCCCATGCTGCTTGGCCTCTGCCACATCTAAACACGCTTTCAGGTTTGGAGCAGCAGGACCCACGGTCTGAATGCAGACGAGTCCAGAAGTGGCTTCTTCCACAGGACAGAACTGTGAAATGTTTTGCCTTCCCCCAGGTTTTTGGTACATCCTGAACACTGGCTCTTCCCTCTGGTCTAAGATCCCTTTCCAGTGCTTCCTGCTTTTAAGAAAGGAGGAAACATCCCACAGACATCTCCATAGATACAAAAAATAAAAGCCACTTTCTATCAACATGCCAGGTCACATGAAAAATATCTAACACGACAGAACAGAGTTTTATTACTCAATACCTGGAAGGTCGAGTACATGCAGAGGAAGGATGATTGCTAGCTTTTAAACAGCTCGGTACTTACGTTACTCTGAAGAGGAGTAAGTTACTGTCAACAGAAGATAAACAACTTGTACAAGGAGATAAGCTGGAAGGTTTTTTGAAAAACATTTTGTACCTTAAGATACCGATCTGACTTTGGGCACTACAGCCAACAAAGCTGCAGAAAGCACAGTCCTGGTTGCGAGGCTTTCCTCTCTCAACTGTAATCTTTTCTCGGCTATTTCTAATTCTCTCGGTTTGTTAGCACGTTAGTGTTTGTTTCTAGATGGACTGTCTCCATCTGGAACGCCTCCCTTTCCGCCGTGTCCAACCAGCTTCCCCTGCCAAGGGGGAATTTCCCAGCAGAGCACCGGCTTGTGAAACTGGCTGGCCCCAGACAAGAACCACATCTTTGTCCAAGCACAGCTCCCACAGGAGCAGAAAGTGAAGAGTTTACTGCTTCTTTATGATGAGTCCTGACCAGTGCTTCTTGGGAGTCTCTGAAGAGCAGAGACAAGTTCCACCTACAACCTTCTCCAGCTCAGAAGCCAAACTGATTGCCCCACCAGTATTTGTCTACAGCACTTACTGGTGGCCTGTGATAATTCACCCACCTCATGAGGCAAAATCATTCAGTTGTAACTGTACCACAGTTATACAAACACTACTCAGAGTTTCAAGAACTAAGGTAGGCGTTGATGTTTATAGGTTGCTGTTATTTCCATCCCTTGTTTATACAGAATTTAAAAAGCCAACTTGAGCTCTGCTTCAGGAAGCCAACACGGTGTTCACTGGTACCACAGGGCAGGGGGTTAAGATGTGGGACTCTACAGATCTAGCACCATTTTCAAACTCTACCTGCATTCTCCTTACTGTAGGCTTGACAACTATTGTTAAACTTTGCATGTGTTATTTACTCCTGCATTTAAAGCAGGGTTTCCACAGCCTCTTCCAAGATCTATTATCAAGTCTTAGAGTATCAGGAAGATTAAAGAGAATTATGTTTTTAATTTACTGGTGTCCCTTTATTAAAGAAGTGGTTTTGTTGATCTGAAGTTCTTTATGCCATGTGGTTGTTTTAACATAATGAAGGCACAGCATGGGACAGCCAGCCCATCATGACTAATGCTGCAGAACCAGTTTCCCCTAAAGACTGGAGCACAGCAGCATTTCACAACACAGCACTCAGGCTGTACCTTCTTGCTTGATTCACCCCAGTAGAGGGAACGATGGCTCCATGATTAAAACATGTGCCTAAAATGTTGCAGAAGGTCCAGAACCCACCCTCCCAGCCTTTTAAGTTCTTGTAGAAGAAAAACCTCACGGAACCACAGCTCACACATTTACTGTACGTTAGCAATGCTCACCATGCAAGTGTGGGCTCATTAAGAGCCAAAGGCAAAGCTGCAGGATTGCAAGCTCCCAGTAATTAAGTACAAGGTCTTAACTCCACAGATTCATGAAGTAACTCCACAAGGTGCTGGACTAACAATGGCTGGTATCTCATCAGCTACCTCACTACCACCTTTTACCTCAACCCCACTTCTGCTTTCGTATTTGACCTTCTTTTCTGCCATAAGGAGTATTCAAGGGAAACACCAGTACCCTTGACCATTCCCAGTTGTTGCAGGACTCATCTGATGCCAGGCCTCTCACACTTCTGCTGAACAAACTGAATCTTGCTCCTTCTCTCGACAGGTAAATTTTATCTGCTGGGCCAGTGATATGTGCCCCATCTCCCACACATACCAGGCTTGAGGGAATAGAAACAGCCCCATGGAGATGGCTCCATGGCCACTTTGAGACTGCACGAAAAGCTTTGCTTGGACCAGATTGAGCATCAAGAGCTTCCCAGTACACATCCTCCTTCAGAAGGGCTAAGATACTAATACCTGTAACACTCAGACCAAGAGAACTGTCAGGCAGAGGAAAAAAAAGGCCTTTGTAAAAAATCATGAAAGCTAAGGACACAGAATCCTCAAACCCATAGTGAAAAATTCCACAGAGCTTTGACAAGGCACGTGAGTAGCTGCAGAGGGGAAGACAGATGATTGTTTGCCTTCAGATTCTACACCTTTTAGGTTTAGCTTACTCTACAAAAGTAGTAAGTACTTACATTCCCTATTAAGACACCACCCTATGAAGCCCAGTTCCCACCAGTCCACATGCTATGGTTCAGTTTGGGTTTACAGCACAACAGAAAATGTTTTTTTTCATTATAATAATATTTTTATACTGCTGGGGAGCTAAGAGAGCTGGCAGGATGGACCAGCCACATGATACCCAGGCAAAGCCTATATGTGCTTTGGTTAGAGATGCCCAACTGGTAACGAGTAAGAGGCACACTCTCCGACTTCCAAGCAGCCTTTAAGAAATCCTACTTAAAATTATGCAATTAATTCAATACTACTAAGTTTTTACTTCCTCGTCCTCCTACAAGAGGTAAGGCTATGGTAGCAACAGTGCTTGTAGGTCTGTGATGTTACACAGTTGTATTTGATACACTCGTTTCACCATAAAAATAAATTGGAAGAACTCCAGTACTCTCTGTTCAGAATAATAAGAGCTTTTATAAGAACTTATACTTTACACAAACTCAGTGATAGCCAAGACCTGAAACTTAAAGCCTCTGTGCCTAGGGAATGCCACCACCTGACAAAATACTTGGGAGAGATCAGAAGCACTGTTGTAACCATTTACTACACCGCTTGTGGTTGGAGATCTGCAGCGTGATAGGTGAGCAGCCTTCTATGTATTTATTCATCATAGTGTACAACATTAATAATCAACCGCTTCCTATTTGCAAGTGTAATTACGATTACACTTGATTAGAAACCCTGTTCTCGTGTGAAATAGCAGGTAACAAATGTAACTCTTGGAGTGTAAGGTAGCCAAGGATTAAAGTTAGGAATATTTAAGATGAAAAAGGAGTACTGATTTTCTGACTGCAGGACAGAAATCACCTAAGCTCACAGAAACACCAGATACTAATTTTCTAGTAGCCTTTTCTCAACCATTTCAGAACAAGCTTAAAGGTTACCCCTAAAGGGTAAGGATATTTATGCTTTTCTTTACAGCATACAGACATCTTCTTAGATTCATCCTTCCTCTCCTTCCCCAGCTTCAGAAGCAGAACCAGTCAACCACAAAAGCATGGAAGCCAGAGAAGCTGTAAGGATGCAGGAATCACACCCAGTAAGGATGCAGGAATGAAGCGCTGTGCTGGGAGCCCTGACTCAATGGACACCTCCTCAGTCATCTGCAAGAAGACTTGTCTCTTGAGTTAGGAAGAGAATTAACAGCTACTTAGAAGAGCTGTATTTGGTAAAACACTCTTCTCCTTAATCTGATCTCACTTGCAATGAATCCCACTGGCTTTACTACAGGTTTCTGGAAAGGCTGAGACCTAAATTTCCATAGGAGGGAAAAAAAAAAGGGGACAACTGAATCTGAACTTTACACAAGAATCCTACAAGAGCGGGTCATGACCTGGTAGATGAAACCATCTGATTCCATTCAGATGGAAAGCTTGTAGGCTGAGTTGTGAGCTGCGTTGGCTGAGGAGCCTCGGCGCAGTCCACGGCTATTTCTGTCAGGCAGCTGACGAACCTCGGCAGAGGAAGTCGGCAATTAGCTGGGAAAGCAGCCTCTTAAGTGGAGCTGCCAGAGCAGCTGGAGGCCTCAAGCAGAAAGAGCCATGAACTGTTCCTTCTGGAAGAGGAAGGTATGCAGCAAGATGGGGACACAGAAGTAGCAGATAAATCCACTGACTTCTACGCAGGAATTCTTAGGTTGCTTACGGTTTGGAAGTAAGAGGATAATGGAAGAAGTCAGGGGTATGCTCCGTTCTCTTGTGTTTGTACCCGTAACCTGTCAGAGCCAATCACACAGACCGTCCCTCTCCTGTGAAAACAAAACAAGAAACCTCAAAAGCCACCCACAGCCTTTGGCCAACAGAACCTTGCCGTTCAGACCAAATGATGCAGCCACCTCGGCACCAGTGAGGACCATCGCTAAACAAACACCACAACGTGCCCATCTGCAGGAACGTGTGGCTGAAGTTCCAAAACACTGCACAGAACTTCAGGCTGCTCTTCCTAAAGCCCAGGAAGAGAACAAGAGGCTGCCTGAAGTACATGGTTTACATCATGTTGCCGAGTATGGTCAGCAAGACTGAGAATTCCACCACGGGGAGATCAGTCCACAAGATGAATAAACTTCCATACTTCAACTGCTTTGTGACATATTTATCAGACCCCAGCATGAGTCACCTCCTGATTTCAGCCAGGAAATATAAGCAAAACCCATCTTTCTGGTAATTAAAGGTGAACACCAGGCCACAGACAAGATACAGCAGCTGCCCCAACTCATGTGTTTCCACGCAAGCTGCTCCAGAAGAGGTGCTAAGTGATAAATAAAGCATTTCAGTTAGCACTTCAGGCTATTTCGAGGCCATGACAAACAACTCAAGAAACTATGGCTCATACTAGCATTGCCCCATCCTCTTCCTGTCCAAGATCCCCAGCTCCAACTTCAGCAGTGACCTCCTCCTCTGTGCTTGCAGAAGTAGTCGTGTAGTTGGAGCAGTGAACTAGATTCTGGAGGAGACAGGAGAAAGCAGAACACAGGGCAGCTTTTTTCCTTACCACACCAGCCTAAACATTTGTGTGGCTACAGCTACAGAACGCTACCACATTTCTTTGCCACCTCTTTCTGGTCTCCTCCCACCCCATCATTTCAGCCACGGCAGAGGAGACACACCTGAACGTGTACGTGGTTGCACAGGCATTCAGCTTTCTCAGATTTTTCAGACACAGAAGCTATTGAACCAAAATAAAATAATTCTATTTTCACAGTTCTCTAATTTCCAGTGTTAATCTTCAAGCTCAGACGTAAACGATTGGCTGCCCCACGCTCGCTGCTCTCCAAAGAGGTAATTCTTTCTATCACTTGGTTTATTCAAGAGTTGTTTATGGTTAGAGTAGGTGCACTGAATTACATGGTACTTACAGGCTAGTACTTTGCTGTAAAACATGATTTGCAAGTTATGTCACTGGCGATGGGGAGGATGCCCGGAGGCACGCAAAGATGACTGCATCCAGCAACACTTTACAGATTAGTGATGATTAATCCAGCTTTTCCCTGTCTTGCCATGTATAAAACCTTTGACCCTAAAGAATAGTAGAATCCGGTTAACAGACCAACTAACTGGAAGTGCTTTGATGATTAGGATGGATTTCCCCCTAATTAATGTTACAAAAGCATGCTCTCTCATGCATGCTTGTGATTAAGCAACCCGAGCAGTCCAGACAACCCCAGCCCCGGCTTCCAAGAAAAACCTTCCACTGCTACTTGGCTTTTTCAAGCCCGAGCATTGGAGCTGCATGAGCCAGGTAAATACCAAGCCCACTGCTGCCAAACCAACGCAAATCCCCAGGCAGAGCTCCCACTGAACTGTTCCCTCACTGCAGACACAATTGATAGGCATTTCAGATCCTAGCAATAAGGTGAAGTGGTTATTTTTGTAGGTTTGCATCATACTCACACTTTAATCCAGTCTAAAAATGCCTCGTGTAACTTCCTGGGCATGCTGCTTGATGCTTTTCTGCCTAACAGCACGCTGCTAAGAAGCTTTAGGACTGGAACGTACTTCTGGCTGTACAACTGAGAGACCCACACTGAACAACTCCCCATGCCACCACTCCGTTCTCCTGGTCGTCCATGACAACACCAAACAGAAGCTCCAGCTTCTGTGTACACCTGGGGATAAAATCCACTGCAGATTTCCATCGCTCGCTTTTCTGTACTGACATGAGTTTATGTCAGTGCCCACACGGAGGTACTTGGAGCTACACATAGCCGGTTGAACACAGTGATGGCCATATCACCATCTGAAGCAGAGAGGACTTTTTAGAACGCCCCGATTCCTACACAGCAGGCACAAAGTGAATACCCATACAAGCAGCTTTTCAGCATCTTAAGAGCAGTGACAAAATTTGCTGACAGACTGTCCGACGTACAACTCATCCCTAAGTGTAAAGAAGCTGCAGACCAGCATCTGTTACTCAAAGTTTACTCCCATGCCAACCAGCTGCTATTCTCACAGGTTTAATCGCACCCCGTAAAAGACTAAAATTCCAAGCTAGCACATCTCAGCGTGTATTTGAATCAGCCTACTTCATCCTTCTGCCTTTTTACTCGCATTGGTCGTCACCTCACCCGCTCTACAGTCTCCTCCGACAGCTCAGCGGGCAAGCAGCTGCTTTTCTCACTCTGTTCGTGGATTTCTGCAGGCCCCCCCCCTTCTCCAAAGTACAGCTGCTTACACCCACGGACGCTTTCTGAATAGTCCCTGTGAAACCAGGTTTCTAATGAATTCCTGTGGAGAGCAGAGGGTAAGACGTTGCTAAATGCTCACACAAGAGAAAGTGAAGGAAGAAGTCGTCATTTTTCAGTGCAATGAAAAAATAATCAGTCTACCAGGTTTCGCTTTCAGGAAGTTGCCCAAGAATGCCATTAAAACCACAAAACCCAAACCATGTTTCAGAATCATATGCACAGCATGAGAATGGGGTGGGGGAAGAAATAAATCACACTGAGGCCTCTAATCCATAAGCAGATATTCCTAAATTTTAAGGGAAATCTGACATTTTAACACTTCTTCGTTAGCAGAACGGAATCTCCAAAGGCTTTATTTCTCTGCGGAGATCCACCCGTGCTGCACAACATGAAACCAAGATACTGAACACCATTTTAACGAAGCGGGGGACCAGTCGACTCCCTCCTGAGGTGTACTTTCCATTTCCAAATCCCCCCAGAACCGGGTATACGGAGGATGCTCCATATTATTATTCATAAGGTAGCCAAGATGAGAGTTTTAGCTGACCAGTCCTCTGCCTCGACACACAACTGGAAGGCACTGGCACTATCCAAACCCTGTTTCGGTAATAGAATAGACACACTCTTTCCTCCCCAAACGGCAGGGGCCCTAAATACTTCTCTCCCATTTCTCTATTGCTGGATATGTAATGAAAACTCAGTTACTGGAATGAAATATGGTTTTTTTTCTTTTTTTCTT
>VWZY01003345.1:30585-49012 GCA_013399075.1 Chloroceryle aenea
TGGTGCCCACAGGGGCAAGGCGGGACCGCTGACGGAACAAGGGCAGCGAGGAGACCACCGAGGCCAGAGGGTGCAGCGTCCCGGACACCAAGGGACTCCTTTGGGCAGCGGGCTGCGGGAGATGGGGGCACTGAGGACAGGGACCTCAGAGGAGCCCCAGCAATGCTGGGAGGGCTGGAACCTCTCTGATGGGAGCGTTGGNTTGCCCAGAGAGATGGTGGCTGCCCCATCCCTGGTCCCATTGCAGGGGAGGTGGCCGGGGCTCTGAGCACCCTGCTCTGGCTGCAGATGGCCCTGCTCCCTGCAGGGGGGTTGCTTTGCGCTAGATGACCTTGAAATGTCCTTTCCAACCTAAACCATTATATGATTTTGGCCAAAGGGGCAACTCCTCTTGCCACATCAGCCTCCGCACATGGTGGGGCTTTGCTCTCCAGAAGCCATGTAAGGTAAGGAGGGATCTGAGGGAAGTGAGCCGCTGCTCCGGTGTAACTGGCAGGGGCACTGGCATGTGACAGAGCAGAAGCGTCATCCTGGGGAAACGTGTGAATCTTAACAGTGATGGACAGCCCCAGACTCCTCGTCTGACAAAGCACAAGAGGGAATTTTTACTATTCAGACCAAACCAGTGCTGCTGACAACCCCAGAGAAGCAGGCAGAGCATTGGTCTGGCAGAGGACAGCACTGCCTTGTTAAGTCATCCTTTCTGCGCTTGTTTTCCAGAAACGCGTGGTGCAGTCCAGCTTAGAAGAAACAGGACAAGTATGCACTAAACCACATTTCTTCCCTCAGGAGTTTGGACTCTTCTGGAAAAAGAAAAAACAACTCACCTCCTGGCATGAGATGGAGCAGCAGCACTGGCAGCTGCTGTTGGTCTGGACAGTGGAGAGCCTTTTGTCCATCGAGGCGGGCTCTCTGGAGATCCTCTGTGCCTGGGTGAATCCGAAACGCTGCTGGGCAGGACGAGGGAGGTGACACATCTTGGCATGGAGGCCAGGAGCTCTGCCTTAACCGGGGCAAGCGGAATTTGGCTGAGATAAGGTGCTGGCAGCAGCAGGCTGAGCTGTTGAGGAACCGTTTCTTCATGGGCAGTGTCAGCTGAGGAAGACGTTTCTCCGATCATTTACTGACTAGCTTGATTTTGCTATTTGAACCAAAAAAATTGTCTTCTCCCCTTCTCAAACTGCTTCATATCTCCATTTCTACAAACGCAGGTCCATTTCTGAGCTGAGAACAGAGATGATTCATAGCAACAATGAAACCCACCTTTTGCATGACGCTTCCTATTCACAGGGACAACTTTTGAGTTGAGTCAATCTTCTCTCATAGATGAAGACAGAAAACTACACAGACCATGTCAGATCTCCTGTCCAGCTGCTTTGTAGTCTGTCTCCAGTAGAAAAAGGATGGAGATAAGGGAAGTTACCTTTCAAATTACCATAAGATAGACTCAGTTTTGATTACACCCAGTTTGGACAGCACAGTTCCAGTCCAGTGAAGCTGGAGCTGAAGAGTTGCAGCCAGAAGGCAATGCTCTTCCTCCCCTTTCTTGTTGCCAGGTAGCCCACAGCTAGAAACTGAAGTAGCTGTGGGCAACCACCTCTCACCCAGGTGAGAAATTGCCACTTCTCCTCATTAGCAGCTGGTTTTGGTGATCAGATTTCTGCCTGTGAAAAGTCCCCTCTTTTTTCCCCTACCCTCCTGAGGGTCTCTGAGCCTCATGAGCTCTGCTCCTCACTGGGCCCTTGTATGACCTGCGTTGGATAAAACCCAACACTGTTTTTTGTTCGTTCATTTGTTTTTGTTCTGAATTTATTCTCCGAAGGAGCCTTCTAAGGTGCTAGATGAATGTTAGAGCTGCTGGAACAACAAAGCAGCCAGGCCCACGGCAGCCTGGAGACAGACCAGCTTAAGCTGTTGGAGAAGCTTGGCCACAGGAGGCATTGCAAGATGTGGCATAGATTCCTTTGGGTGGGTACCCGTGGGATACGTTTGGTTGCTACCAGAATTAATTTCCTCGAGAAGTACCTATGCACAGAGATTAAAGATGTGCACATGAAAGCAAAATTCACTGACAAGCTGTATGTGCTGTGAGGCTACACTTAAAAGGTTCTTCAGATGGTATCTCACCTTCGAAAGGGCACATTTCAAACCCTACACCGAGTTGCTAATGAGGATACAGGAAATCTCATCCATTTTTTTCCACTTGAAGCAAAACATCTCTCCCCACAGAGGGAAATGTTCATGTTTCCCCGTATGATTGAGGCTTCCAGAGGAAGCTGACAGGCAGAAAGCGGCGGTGAAATAGAAAAACTGGCTCCAACACAAACAAGCCTAAGCTTGACAAAATAGGCTACAGCTTTAACAAGCAGCCTAGGAGAAGACTGAGGTGGAGGCCCTCACTGCAAACTCCTGCCTTTCAAGGCCAAAAATCTTAGAGCACCATTTCTCGAGCAGTTCAGATTGGAAATCCTGCATGACAGCAAAGGAAACTTCACAGTTTTCCATACATGTTTTATAAAGCCAGAGCAGAAAAAGAAATAAATACAGTAAAAGTGCTAAGCCTATAGAATTTATTGTTTCGTGTGTGGTTTTGATGAGGTGCCCAGAGAATGGTGCTGCTCTATGGAGAGCAGAAGAAATGACATTTTCTTTCCTTCAGATTGGTGTAAAATTTTCAGCACTTTACAAGCCCCTCGATGGTTTTTATGACCCCTTCAGGGGTTGCAATGTATTGAGTGAGAAATATTGATTTATATAGCAAACTCTGCTCTCCTCTCGTTGCTGGCAAAATTACTGCTTTGTATATGTGTATACACACAGGGGTGGAATATAAATAAAAGCCCAACAAATAATGAGATCTGAGGCAAAACCCACCACCTGGCGGTACGTTAACTCGGATGAAATTTCCTTAAATTTACACTGGTGGAAATAAAAGGAATATTTGGTCCTAAATCTTTTAGGTGAGCTCTGGATTGAGGATTTAAAAGGTTGTACTCTGTTTCACCCAGCAAGCACACAGCAGGTGGCTGGCTGCATTTATTGGTGGCATGAATAGGGGAACATTTCCAGTCAACAACCCTCCTGTTTATTTAGGGATACGAAGATGCTGAGGGGCCTGGAGCATCTCTGTGCCCAGGACAGGCCGAGAGCCCTGGAGCTATTGAGCCTGGAGAAGAGCAGCCTGAGAGGGGAGCTGAGCAATGCTGAGCAAGAGCTAAAAGGTCCCCCAGCGGCAAGAGGATGGGGCCAGACTCTGGTCAGGGGTGCCCAGCACAGGGACAAGGGGCACTGGGCACCAACTGGAATCCAGGAGGTTCTATCTGAGGAGGAGGAGAAGCTTTTTTGGTGTGAGGATGTGGGAGCCTGGCCCCGGCTGCCCAGAGAGGCTGTGGAGTCTCCTGCTCTGGAGAGATTCCCAACCCCCCTGGACACTGCACTGCTGGGCCCCCTGCTCTGGGTGACCCTGTTGGAGCAGAGAGGTTGGATCAGGTGATTTCCAGAGGTGCCTAGATTCTGAGATTAATTGGCTTTCATCACGTTCATCAACTGGAATAAACAGCACCCATGGGGTTTTTCTGTTGCTATATATGGAAGACCACTGGACTCTGCTGTATTTTGTATAGTCAGCTGAGTGTAAGAAAATTCTTACAGAGCAGTGGCTTCCTAAAGCATGTTGAAGTCCAGAAGTGGCCCATGAAGGGCTCCTATTCCTTGGGTGACTGAAGCTGGGCTTTTGCTCTTGCCTATGGCTCCTGGACAATCAAGAGGGTGTGTGGCTTGCTGGGTGACCTGACTGGCCTGGGTACAAGATGCTGTGGTACCTGGTGCTGTGCTCCACCAGCACGCAGCCAGGAAGGGGGCAACAATCCCTTCAGCCCACCCCTCAGGAGCTCGGTGGTCGCTCAGAACACAGGGTGTGTGATTTTAAATCCCTGAAAGGCAGAAGAGTTGCTGGTGTTCCCCAGAGAGGTGTCTAGCCCACCCTGTCTGAGGCTTTCCTGGAGCAAGGGAGAGAGAGCTCTTCAGCTCTTGTGTTGGTGCCTTTCTACTTTGCATTAAGGAATTAAAAATATGTCTGTTGGGCAGAAGGAAGGGAAAGACAAAGTTGTCCCTTGGGAGGGTGGAGCCTGCAGTTCCACTCCCCACTGCTGAGGCAGAATGCTTTTGTATTTTACATTAATTAGGATAAAATACATGAACAACCTTAAGCCTGAGCAGAAAAATTAACCGACAGCCTTGTCCCCCAGCATCTCCTCTGCCTCTTTGCTGAGCAGTACCTCGGTCCCTTCGTGGCCCTGAGCCTCAACCCGTGGCCCGTAACCCTGCACAGATAAAATCAGAACCACTGCACTATGCTTTCTGATGGTTTTCAACACACGGGTTATAAAACCTTCAGATCACAAACTTCCTCTGACAAGGCACGGACGCAGCTCCCCCCAGCTCCTGCAGCCTCAGCCGAAGCCACCCGACACTAATATTAAGAGAAGGCAGCGAGCAGCTTCCAGATTACCTCGGATTTGGGTGGATTTGGGGCTAAGCCCCATCAGCCAAGCTGCCGCTCAAGATTTGCACAGTGCATTTAAGTTGTAGGACCCCGAGGGACCAGAGCTGGCAAAGTTTTATTGTTGGTTCCACTCTTCCTGCTTGCTTGGACAGCTGGAAAAAGAGCAGGCAGCAGAACAGCTCCAGACCTGAAGGAAGGCAGCGAGGCAGACTTGGCAGAGGGAAAAAAGCCCAGGCAAGTCAGCGGGCTTGGGGGAGGCACGTTGGAGGAATGAGCCCGAAGCACAAACAAAGCAAACGGCAGCCTCGATGCTGGCCAAGGCACTGGCCAGGGCATGGCACGGGTGCTGAGGCTGAGCGGGTCGTGTGTCGGCAGCGGGGTCAGAGAGGGCTGTGAGGTGAACAAAAGCCACTTTCTTATTGGGTGTTTTTTTGTTTTATTTTTCTGAAATCTGCCCGTTACTCCGGGCTGGGAGTGCTACCATTTGCTATTGTAAATACCCTATTGTAAAACACAGGCTCTCAGCGTTCAACCAAAGATCTCACCTGCGACTCCTCAGCGCGAGGAAGAGCCAGGAGTGCCGTGTCGAGCCTTCGTTCCCTTCCCCTGGTGCGGGCAAGATGCAGCGCTGCAGCTCCTCTGAAATGCATTTCCTAGAGACAAGTGGCAATTCCCTCTGTGGCCCATCATTTACTATCTACATAAAAGCAGAAGGCGATGATTAGAGTGAGGAGCTGCCCGGCTCTTGCTATATATAGTGCCCTGTCTGCTCAGCTTATAACATTCTGCTATTCAGCTGTAAATAATACTCTAAGGAGGGGAATAAAACGGGGAATTAAATGAAAATCGAACTCAGAGAATCTGCCATAGGAAAGCAGACAAAAAAACCCAAGACTGCAGGTCCACAATGCCCAAGAATCAACCTTCTACTTGGGCTTAAAGGTGGTGTTAGCGGATCGCATCCCACTGCCCACCCTGTGCTTTGGAGGAACCAGGGCTGCAGCCTTTGGATTCTGCCGGCAGAAGGGCGAATAAATCAGTCCTGGCTGGCTCCTTCTGCCTGGCACCTGCCAACACGGTCTGATGTGAAGTCTTCCAGCGTTGTACCTAAAGGAATTCTCACATTTATATTTCAAAGAATGCTGGAGAGGCTGCACGTACTTCTTTTACATGTACATATTTAAATCTATTCAAATTTGTTCCTCCTATGAGTCATCGTGTCATCATGAATCATCATCGGGACTTATTAGCTTAAACTCTGCACCGTACACACTTGTAAGGAAAAAAAATTAAAATATATATATATGTTCAATATTCCTCTGGTAGTTGGGTGTCTTGCAGCACTAAATAGATTTTCTAATGACAGCCTCATAAGGAAAAGTGGAGTTGCTCCCATTTTACAGAATCGTAGTGGAGGTAAAGTGCTCAGTCCCCATCTCTTCATCCAGTCTGAGGAAATGACCCCAGATCTCCAGTATTTCCACATAATTCCTAACTCACTGCTTCTTCTAAAGCTTCTTCTGCAACCAGATGGAAAAGCAACGCATAAAGGAAAAAGAACAAAGAAAGGGGTTTGGTTTGGTTTGGTTCGTTGCCAATGGAGCGTAGAAGAAGCAGACCATTAACAAAGCATTTTCCCGTGTGATTCCAATTAGGGCAGCCGTAATGGCTGAAGACAATTGTGCTTTTCTACTTTTTTAGTAATATTTTTAAATTTGGGAAAGCTGTTGTTGTCCTTTTGCCATTCATCATAAGTAAGTCGAGTTTGGTTCCACCACCAGCATGACTCACTGCCCTAAAGAAAATCAGAACGTTCCCAGTAGAGGAAATTCATTACTGAATTTTAAATCTGAGCCACATCGGGCCAGATTTTGAAAGCTGGGAAACAATTTCTCCAAAATCTGGAGGAAGTGCCCTCTAACAAATGAAAAATGAATTGCAACCCCCATTACATTCACTGTTGGGTCCGATTGTTTTTTCTTCATGAGTAAGGAATGAGTAAAACCAACCAAACAAATCATTTTGGATATGAACCAAAAAGAGGCATAAAGCATTAGCTGGGCTTTTTGCCATCACCTACCAGGAGATCTGTGGTCCCGGAGAGTTTCTGGTCATGCTCTTCAGGAAATACACAATACATCATTTATTCAAGATAACTTTAAGATAACAACTCAAGGCGTTTTGCTTACTAGCCGTAGGTTTTTTCCTTACTGACTGGAAACCTGGTCTCGGCTCTGCAGTCTCTGGGATGTTTTAGTTTCTTCATTTCTTTCAAACTGAAAGCAAAAAGAAAAGGAGTTATAGGGAGAATTAATAAAAAAGTAAAATCATCAGACAAGAATGATAAACTTGAAGCTTCTGGTCATTGCTTTACGGCTTCTGTTACCTGAAAACTCACAAAATTCAATTTTTTTCTGAGGCAACCTGTGTGTTTTCATGTTCTCAGCTCAGAATACAACACTGTGCATTGCCTTCTCCTACAGCAGTCACACTCTGGAGCAGCATCACGCAAAGTCACCTTGCATGTGGCTGAGCAGAGTTTGGATCCCTCCTGTGCCATATATGCTGAATTCTGGGTTATGCTTGCAGCATCTGTTTGTAGGATGATGTAAACCAGAGAGCCTAGAAGGGACATTTCTCGTGATAAATAATGGGAAGTTGTAGAGGTGGGTCACTTAGGGCTATTTCCTGCATTTTGTCAATAGGGAAACAATAAAAAGTTAATATTTTCCCCTGAGATTTACAGATTAAGACTTCAGGTTTTTTATTTCCTTTTTTTTTGTTTGGGTTTTGTTTGTTTAGGTTTTGTTTTATTTTGGTGGTTTTTTTTGTGTGTGTTGTTTTTTTGTTTGGTTGGATTTTTTGTGTTTGGTTTTGTTTTGTTTGGGTGTTTTTCATGTTTGGGTTTTTTTGGTGTTTGTTTTTTTTTCCACCCACTGAAGTGACTTTCAGGGCTAACAAGTACTTTGCGTCCCCTGAAGACAACATCTAAAAAGAAATTCCATATTCAGCCCAAGAATATTAAATCAATTTAGATTCCTATTCTCCTTCAGAGGCCTGTAGAGACGAACAAGGTTTGATTTCCACCTGCCTGGGTGAAACAGGCTGCTCCTAAACCTGTCCAAGAGAGCACATTATTGGCCTGCTCAGCCAGGAGTAAATACCTAAAGTACAGAGTCCAGGAGAGAAACACGAAGAGTTTGATTCCCCCAAAGGTTCAAACCCCTGCCTGAAATAATTAGCATTGCAGCCTGTAATCCCTCACCATTCCAGCAGGAAGGAAACCCAGCAGCAGGCAGCCAAGGTACAGTGCAAACTCACCTGGCTCCTGCCTCCTGAGCTAACGCGGTTTCTCCTTGCTGCACAACAAGAGAAATGCAACAACTAGCCCCAAAAAATCGAGCCTTCCAGCTTTCCACTGGGATGTAATTCCCTCCTCACACCTCAGCTAGACCTGACACTGTAGCTGCACCTCAGCATCTCCAGCCTGCTGGCCTTTTCCCAAAACAAAGTTGGCAAGCTGGAGCAATACCCACAGGAAATCTGGCTTGGCTCGCTTTGCCAAAGTGACGTAGGATATGGCACATCTCTGGCTGAGAGCAAAGGTTTTTTGCTTTTCAACTCATTAACATCCTTCAGGTCGTGCTTTGAAAAGCCTGTTATTTCTTAGCAAGATATTTCATGCTTTCCTTCTAGTGTCTTCATTTTCCTGCCTGCACTTACACTGATCCTGCTAATGATCTTCAGCTTCTGTTGTTTTCATCATGCTTTTCATGACCTCTCCAAGTCTCTAGGGCTTAGCAATTAAACATTCAGCTCTGGTTAAGACAAAAGTTTAATATATATTTTACATATACCTATATCCTATCTATAAAGCACCTATCACCATATAGCTAAACATTCTTTTTCTCTCTTCTCTATTTATTTCTCCATTCGGTGAGTTTAATGTCTCAGTGTCTTGGATTTGTCCACTCCCTTCTGCAACAGCTCCTGCCAGGACTAATGTCCCCTCTGCTTGGTAGGAGGGATTTGGTTTAACTTCTCTTGCCTGTGGTTTTGTCCAGACATCCCCTTGATGCAACAACAACAAAGACAGGATTGACTGGTTCATAGCCTTAAGAATTAAGGCATAATCATGATAATCTGAGAAATGATGGGAAAGGTCCTTTCCCCAACCCCTTCTCAGAGCTGGAGCTCAGGCTGACTAAGTCCTAGTTGCTGAAGATTTTGCAGTTTCAGTTTCTGAAGGCATTGCCTTTTAGTACACCCAGCTAGGTAGACTTCTGGGCAGGAACAACTCTGTCCTCCTTCCCATTGAGGTGTCTAAGAAAGCTCCAGAAGTCTCCTGTACAACTAAACAGCTGCCCAGGAGCAAAACCACATTTGCCCTCAATTCATTCTTATGCAACTTAGTGTCCTAAAGCAGGGAGGGTTGGCCCAAACCTTGGGCCACGTGTCGGTAATGGCGAGACCAAGGGAAGACATTGAGGGCTGGAGAGCCTGGTGTGGACTTTCCCCATGCAGTGCTTCTGCCCTCAAGTCTACAGGGCTCTTGAGCATTGACCTGTCGCTAGCAAGTTAAAAAATACAACTTTGTAAGTTAAGAAAAGGGTGGAAATAACAATCAAACCCCCTTCTGAGATGAGCAGCTTCAATACTACTTCAGGCAAACTCTGAAGCTTACATACGTTACATCTGCTCAGGTCAGTGCTCGCAGGAGATGACACCACAGGGAAGCTGGGGACAGACAGGATGACAAACTGCTTCCCAGGCGTCAGCAGGGCCGTTCCCGTGGAATGTGGGCGTTGCGGACAGATGCAGCCCATGCTCTTGCCCTGTGGTTAAGCCTCCACCACAACTTCCCATCAGCCTCACTTATTTCTGGTCCTTTTGGAGGCAGTGTCAGGTCAAGTCCTGGCCAGATGGCCAAGGCCAGCCCCTGCCATGTGCAGGCCTGTCTCCTCCCCTGCTGCACCAGCACAAGCTCCATCTCTCGCTGAGGCTTCGGCAGATGGATCCGTCCATGAATCCTAGCACGAGCAAAGCTAAGGAAAATGTTCAGACTGTGCCAGGCTGGGAGCCTTTTGCCATACTGGAAGTTGGGAGAGTAAACAGTTACACCAGCCCATGTCCCCCTCTAGAAGCAGCGAAGCACACCAATGTCACCTTACTGGAGCAGAGCCAGAGAAGGTCACAAAAACGATGGGAGAACTGAAACCCCTCTGCTGGGAGCCACGCTGGGAGAGCTGGAGGGGTTCAGTCTGCAGAGGAGAAGGCTCCAGGGAGACCTTCAGGGTGCCTTTCAGGACTTCAAGGAACCTGGCAGAAAGATGGAGATGGTACTTTTCATCAGGGCCTGTTGGGACGGGACAAGAGGTGATGGTTTAAACTAAAAGAGGGAGATTTAGATTGGCGAGAAGGAGAAATTGTTGGTGCTGAGGGTGGGGAGAGCCTGGCCCAGGCTGCCCCGAGAGGTGGTGGCTGCCCCATCCCTGGCACCATCCCAGGGGAGGTTGGCCAGGGCTCTGAGCACCCTGCTCTGGCTGCAGATGTCCCTGCTCCCTGCAGGGGGTTGGACTGTGTCACCTTTAAAGGTCTTTTCCCACCCAAAACAGTCTATGACTGTGATTGTGGGGTCGGAACATGTCTGGTGGAGCACATTTCCCTCCCAAGTCTGGACTCTGGCTGGTGCCCAGCACCATGAGTGCCCCTTCCTGACCAGAGGATGTTGCTGCAGCCATCTGTCATGCTGTGGCCCAGCAGACAGGGTCTGCCATTTCCACAGCTATCACAACAGTGCCTGGGGATAGGTTTCTATCTCCAAGCTGTGCCCACTGTCTGCATTTTGAAACCACATGTAAGCTGGTGAGCTCATGGGCCAGCCTAAGAAAACCACAGCTCTGTGCTCTAGTCTCTCTTCTTTGGGTCAGCACCTTTTCACCTCAAACACACAGAGCCCAGCAGACCAGAGATCAAAGCTACTCCTTAACCAAGACAGCACACAATGAACCTGAGGTTGTCTCATGTCACCTCCTTCTGAAGGGAAAACAAATATGACTTTGGTTTTTTTGTGCGTGTGCTGGGCAGACAGCTCTACCTTCCCCACCATGTTTCAGTGTCAGAAGAGGGGACATAAATCAATGTCCAAGCCTGCTCTGTGTCCCCCGGCCATGCAAGAGTGCCTTTTTTTTTTTTCTTCCTTTTTTTAAAAATCATTTAAACTGGTCTGAGATGATCTATATTTCATTTTCAGCTTTTGCTTTGTTCCAGCCCTGGCTTGCCTCCATCCCCTTTCGTCAGCGAGGGCTTTTGCTGCTTTGTTTTCCTGTCGTGCTGTTTGGGCCCAGCGGATAAGCTTTTAAGTCAGAAAAGTCACACGTTGGCGGCAGCGTCCCCAGCTCGGCCTTGCTCTGCCCTGTCGGGCTTAACAATGCTTCAGAGATGATTGATGCTGTAGCCCCGAGATGACAGCACTCAGGAAAGCTGTCAGTGCTCGAGGAGAAAGGATCAACTGCAGAAATGCTGTCTCCTCTCAGCTTCTCTCCAGAGTTAGCAACTCAAAGATCATAAATACAGGGATTAGGGTTTCTGACGTCAGGAGTTCCTGGAGGCTCGACATCAAGAACTCTGTTTTCCGTAGCAACATGTGGATGTACCTCCCCCTAGTCACACGACCTCGAAGCAGCCAATAGCTATAATTCATCTGGTGTATGGTGGGCTTCAGAAGTCCTGGAGGACCATGTAGAACATCCACCCACCTTAAAATGACTGCAGTGAAGTCCCCTCGTAGAGGATTCTTCTAATTATGCCCCGTGAGGGAAGGTGCAAAAGGCATGTGAAGCAACAGGAGGTGTACACCTTAGCACGGGTGCTATGTCACTGCTTCCCGTGCCCTGCTGTATCAGAGAAAGCTATTTTTGGCAATTGGCCTGTTACCAGAAAGGTCCAGGAAGGTAATCCAGACAGCAGTGAGCTGCAGGTAGCAGCTTCAACTTCAGCTGAGCGGGTCATTCTGTTCCCAGTTGGTTCATACACTAGTCCAAAGGTAGCGATCGCGCCCGGTGCCTTTACGCCCGCCCTCTGTGACTGGCATTTGGTCAGGGTGAACAATCATTTGAATAAATGGCATGCATCAGACCATTGCCTTTAGTAACTTGTAAGAGAAAGGCCAGGAATTATGCTCAGGGTAGCTTGGAGACAGCCCAAAGTACCAGCCTCTCTCATATCCATCCATTTCTTCTAGGAGCAGTTCTTCAAATTCCCTTGGCTTCCAGAGAAGCCATTTCTCACCGTCAGCTCCAGTCAGTCTCAGAGGTGCTCTGGGCTCTGCTTCCTTAGGGTGGTCATTTCTCTCACAGAGGAGTTCCTGGTAGCTTGCCGCAGGTTATCTCAATAAATCTTCACAGATATGATTTTTCTAAGTGTTTTTGTTTGTTTGTTTGTTTTTTCATGTGGAGTGCTAAGCAATCTGATGTCACCTCGTTTGTGCTGGGTGTTCACTGTCAGCAAGAGCAGAGAGCTGCTGGCCAGAGGGGTTTTCACAGAATCACAGAATGGTGGGGGTTGGAAGGGACCTCCAAAGATCATCGGGTCCAACCCCCCTGGCAGAGCAGGGCAGAACTGGAACAGGTCACTCAGAAATGCATCCAGATGGGTCTTGAAAGTCTCCAGAACAGGGGACTCCACCGCCTCTCTGGGGAGCCTGTTCCAGTGCTCTATAACCCTTAGAGTAAAGAAGTTCTTCCTCATGTTGAGTTGAAACTTCCTCTGCTTGAGCTTGAATCCCCTGCCCCTCATCCCATCACAAGGCACAAGTGAAAAGAGGCTGTCTCTGCCCCTTCCTCTCAGAGGTGAAACAAAAACATTTTTACTAAGCCTGAGCAATCCCATGAAATACTCTGAGTCGGACCCCAGCCTTTCACACGCACATAGAATGGTGTCAGGTGGCTGCCAGACACCCCAGAACCCCCTCACCTTCCACAACTGGTTTGTTCACGCTGGCAGTGCAATGCAGGGCGACCAAATTCCAGCTCAGCAGCATTTAGAGTCTGGTTTGCATAGGAATAATAGTTACCTGAGGATCAAAGCCAGAGAACCAGAGCTTAGCATCCACATATTGCCTTCAAAATGAACGGAACATGTGAGGCCAAACTATTGCAGCTCTCTTGTAATCATTAGGGTTGACTCATTCTAAAATGCTAGTATCAAACAGACCGAAGGAGGATTACATCTCCAGTAATAACCACAACACTTTCAAGACTAGATTTTCAAGTCAGCTGTTTGCCTAGGTACCCGCACAAGTTGCGCGTGCCCCATTGGAAGGGACCATCAGAGCGACTGTGCACACAGCAGTGGCATCTCTGCGCACACGTGGCCAGCAAAGCACCAAGGTGGGCTGGGATGGAGTGCCCAGCTTGGACACACAGATCCCTCAGAGCAGGTGGCTCCTGATTTTATTAAGCTACTGTCAAAACAGAGCAGGTAGCAGAGCAGCAGAATCATAGAATCATCAGGGTTGGAAGGGACCATCAAGATCATCCAGTTCTAACCCCCCTGCCATGGGCAGGGATACCTTGCACTAGAGCATCCAGGGATGGGGCTTCCACCACCTCTTTGGGCAACCTGTTCCAGTGTCTCACCACCTCATGGTAAAGAACTGCACCAGAGAAGCCAGTTCCAAGCACCATAGATGGAACTGAGCTCCAGCAGTGCCAGCAGATCCTTTGATTTCACGTCTGTCTTTCCCAAACAGCTCACACCTCACAGCTCAGGTGAGATCACACCTCAGCTCACAGCATTTCTTCTCTTCTACAACACTCTCACCAAGTACCCTTTCATATTTCATTCCCAATGCTTATGATTTGGATCAAGGTACTTCCGTTGTCTGACTGGCTACCCCCAATTGCAACCAGCAGTGATGAAGTGGGAGAAACAAAAGCAGCAGATGGTCTTCCTGCTGTCCCCACCACCCAGACTGCAATGCAGAACTCAGCCCTCTGGCCCCAGATCTCTGTCTTCTCTCCATCCCTCGATTTCTGGAGGTAGGGAGTAGGAGAACTGACACCGGTGGCAAGGGGGATGGTGATAAAAGGCCTTTTTCCTCATACTTCTTTATAATATCTCTGTCAGAATGTTTTAAAAAACAAACAAACAAAAAGCAACCGCAAACCCGACCACCCAAATTCCATTGTCCTCAAGAAATTCCCTTCTCCTCAGGCTCTTCACATTCTGCCTTTTGGTGCCCATTTAACACAGACTCCCTCAACGCTGGCAATTATCATCAATTTTCCCTGTGTCTAACTGGAAATCTCTAAGCAGTCACTGCAATATCGGGCACTGTGAGAGACATCCTGACAGCACCATCTCTATTCACACGTCTCGAATTATGCCCTTGATAAATCATCTACTATATTTTCAACTCCTTTTCTGGATTGGCATTCAGACCTTCACTTGGTATTTCTGGAGTGTTAACAGCTGTCTCCCTATTCCTGGAGAATACTTAACGAAGGTTCTTGAGAATAATCTCAAACACCTAGTGATCTGTTCCTCAGGCTGCTCAAGTTTTCCATGGAGGCACCAGTGGAGACCATGCCGAGCACTACCGTGGCAGTCACCCCTTGTGACACCAGTATCTCAGTTTGCTAAATGACACTCGAGATTAGGGACACACTTACAAAAGACAATGCAGAGGTGGGATCGAGATCAGTTGCGACGGAAAAAAGAGCAGATGAGGAACCAAGGCACGCTTGGCTTTCAACCAAATATGCAGCGCACGCTCCATACAAAGACACGAGAGAACAAGGAGGTGGCACATGAAAGCCCTTAAATCTGTCAGAGGAGAAAAGAATGACAATTCTGGGTTATGAACAATTCCCTGTTTCACAATTCAGGAAGATATAAAAAAAAAAGAAAAACAAGAATAAAACTCAGTGGCTAAAGATTTAGCCAGGTTCTTTGGGGACTTGGGTTCAGTCCTTGACCTGCCAACAAACTCTCAACGCAACCTTTAGAGAATCACTTTGTAAAACAGGACTGGTGTCATTTCCTCACTGCGGTGCCAGGCAGCCAGAGTTTGGAGCAGGCAGGTGCTCGGATGCCGCAGAGTCTGCCGCTTGCTCCTCAAAAGTGGAGCATTCCCTGTCTTACGGAGCGGGTTTTTGAGGTGTGTGTAGCAGAAGGCAGCTAGCAAAATGATGCAATTGGTTCTGTGACATTTTCAGCTGCCTAACAAGTTTCTCTTCTGCTTGTCACATGAGTATTTCGGAATTGGAGCTTGTCTTACCAGTTCTCAATATTTTATGCTTTTTCAGGCTGCAATTCAACAGCTGCCTCAATATTGCAGTTGGAGCCAACATATTCCGTATAGATTTTCCTCAATATGTTGCCATTTATGAAAAAACAAACCCACAACCCTTTGCCATGCTTCTTTGCTATTCATGGCTTGACCGTTGCTACACCTTTTCAACAGATCTGCCACTTGAGTCTTTCTCCTGCATATGTGTGAACTGAGGTTGTTTTGATGTCAGGGAGATTAATTTCTCTGAAATCTCAGGTTTCCATCCCAGCACTTTCCCCCCCAACTCAACCAAGCTGCACATCGTGTGCTTGTTAGTCAGTTCTCCACAGAAATACCACAAATCTACTACTCTTTCCAGCCTTTCTAGTTTGCTGTCTAGGTTCAAGGAGGTATTGCATTTGGCACACAAGTTATTGCAGGGCTTTCGTGGTCAAGCCTTTCTGCCTTAGTGTTGGCCCACAGAAATTTGTCCTTAGGACAGCTCTATACGCTCTCATTTGAAGTATTATTCTCCCCAAAATACTGTGATGTATTGAGGATAACAACCCAATAAAAGCCCTCCTGGTGGAGAACTACCCTGTGAAACTCTGGCCCTTCTCACCCATCCTTTGGCATGGTGAAAGCCAACTCAATCTCCCACTTGAGGTCTCCATCCTGACTTCACCAGCCCAAATGCCAAAGGATCTAAGAGTCTTGTTCCATGCAATTAGGGAGCATTACAAGTGCTTGGATTGATTTTAAAAGTAACCTGACATTACCTTGGCCACCTACAGGTGTTCTTCGAAGCTTTGCATTCCTGCTGGTTTGCGCATCCCCTTTCTGTGCAGGAAGGACTCACATCCACCACTGCCTGGGGCTGGAACACGCCTGCTGATGATCATCTCTGAAAAGCTGCCAGTCATGTACTTTGGATTACTCCAAACACAGACTTCTTAAAAAGTATGGTACCTAGGAAAAAGGAAAATACACCTTTGTATTTGGTATTACTTTAAAGTCCTATTCTATTATTGCATATATATTGCTGGAGTTGGACTTTAGATAGCAAAATAAGTTAATTTTGTGTATTGCTGGGACAAGAGGCATAGTCTCTTTTTATCCACTACGCTTTTCATGCTATCCACAAGTCCATAGTGAACACTCAAGACCTGGGGACACCTGTTTTCTTCCCTTTCAGTGTTACCATTCTATTCTTTTGCCTGCTGAAAACAGCTTACGCAACTTGAGGAAATCTACAAGTTCTGAACTGTTTCTGGACTCCAGAACTACTTTTAGATCAATCACATACAGCTCAGTGAGCATCACCCTTGGGTTTGTAGGGTAGGCAACCTGCTCTCTTAACTCACCAGATGTTACCCAAATCCTCGAGCAGTCCCTTGCCTTCTTCTGCATCACACCCATAAATGCTCGAATATTTTCCCTGCCTTAAAAGTCTTCACCCTACGAGGATTAACCTCACCAGGCTCTCCTCTGAGCATTTCCCCCCTTCCTGATGCTGCACAGCTGAAAACACCGCCTCCACTTCTCACCTTCTTTCAGAACCAGCCCGTCCCTGTGCGTGGCTGCACCGAGGTGCTGTCCCGAGCTCAGCGTTGGGATGCAGTGACTCAGCCTGGCTCTGGCTTGACGTTCCCTGTGGCAGGATCCCTGGGCACTCACTCTGCTTCTGCTCCGGCGCAGGGGAGCGAGGCAGGAGGACTCAGGCGGTGGTGACAGTGCTGCCAGGAGACCTGAATGAGGTGGGGGAGAGAGTCAGGGCCATGTCCCTCGTGCCTTGGGTAAATAGTCAGGCAACACTGTGTGCTTTGAGCGCTTTTCCCTACTCCTCGTTCTAAAGAGACAAGTGGAAGGCTTTTGTTTCAAGTAATCCCTTTCCATTTCTACTCCTGTGAGGTAAATGGAAGGAAGCACATCTTGCTTGAGCTGAGAACAGGGATCACCACACGTCCCACGAGAAGGGAAGCCTTGGTCAGTGGTGTCGGAGAGAATGATTCTGGGTGAGCTAAGGAAGGATAAATTGTCTCCTGCCACGTCCTGCAGGGCTCTCCTGAACAGCCCAAATCAGTGCAACACCTCCAAACGCCTGAACCTCGTGATGCCTCCCCAGTCCAACCCACCCCAAATCATACCCGAGGTGCAGAGAGACCCCAGTCAGCTTGGTGACAACACTGGCCATCCCTGGCAGCATGATGTCCTGCCTGGAGCTCCTGGATGCCTGACTGCATGCAGCTTAAGCTGCCTCTGGAGGTGTCACCACTCTTCACCAGCCAGGTTTTAAAACAGTCCTTGTTTGGCAAGTGGGATTCCATCTGGGTCCCAGCAGGCCCTATGCAGATGTGCCTGAGCAAGTTGTGGCCAGCCAGAAGCCACATGCCTGTGTGAGCACCACCATGAGCCCTCATGAGCTCAGGCTGGGGAGCTGGGGCAGCAGAAACAGCCAGAAGCCAGCTGGGACCATGAGCCATGGTGCAGCTGCCTGCAGAGGACTGTGGAGCCCTGCCCGAGAACGCTGAGCTGTGAAACCAAAGGCTGGGAAGAGCTTTGCCCTGCATGCTTTATCATCAAGAAATGTGCCTGGGTGAGGACACTGTAAACCAAGAGATGACCCACATCTCCTCAGGTACAGAGACAGCACTGCTTACTCTTAGCCAACAGGACTTCCTTTCCCCTAACTATTTTTCCTGCCTGCTGTTACTGCTATAAAATATTCTCTGGCAGTCTAAGCTCCATCCTTTTCCCCCTCCACTTCGCCTGGTCTTGTTCCAGTTCTGTCTATTGTTCTCCGTACTCACACCATAATAACAACCCTGGTGTAACCTCCCGTGCCCTGTGCTAATGGTAGTCACTGTATGAACATTACCAAAGGTCAGCACCTTTGTTTCTGTTTCACAATAGCTAAACCGAGCCATGAGGAGGTGAAGTGATTTGCTGGAGGCCATCGAGCAGACCCTTGACAGCTGTGGGACACGAAGCCAGGTCCAATGAGACCTTGATCGTTGCCCTACCCACTTAGAAACTGTTCCTCCTTCCCAGCACACATGCACGCAAACAATACACCTCTCGTGGGAAGAGAAAGGTTAACCCTCTTCTTCTGGGATGAAGAAACCTCCCCCAGGTCAAAACCTGGCAAGTCTGTGGCCATGACCATGCTGGGGCTGGAGCAATGGCTGTGTAAATTAACATCCAACCCAACGTCTGCTCACCCCCCACGTGACACGCACCGTGCTTCCCTCACAGCCAGAGTGCATCACCTGGACCTCCATGCTCCCTGCTGGCAGATACCTGCATCATCTGCTGGAATCCTCCTTTCCCCATTGGTTCTTCCTTTCTGCCCATCAGAAGAGTGGACCGTTCAGAGGACTATGGAGCTGCTGAGGGGCCTGGAGCATCTCTGTGCTCAGCAAAGGCTGAGAGCCCTGGGGCTCCCTGGGGAGCTGAGCAATGCTGAGCAAGAGCTAAAGGGCCCTTTAGGGGGGCAAGAGGATGGGGCCTGGCTTTGGTCAGTGGTGCCCAACCACAGGACAAGGGACAATGGGAACAAACTGGAACCCAGGAGGTTCTATCTGAGCAGGAGGAGAAACTTCTTTGGTCTGCGGGGGTGGCAGCATGGCCCAGGCTGCCCAGAGAGG
>VWZY01003345.1:78254-90441 GCA_013399075.1 Chloroceryle aenea
AGACAGCAGAGCAGCTGTTTCTGGCTGAAGTGTGGACAGGCTCCGCAGCATCGTGTCCTGGGCTGCATCCCAGCTCTGGCAACTGCTGCCTAAAGGGGCAAAAGATCCTCCTGGGTCCCAAAATGGCACAGAGGAAGCAGCAGAACAGTGAGACTCTGCGAGCAGAGGACTGCAGGGGTTCCCCTGTCTTGCTTAGCTGAGCAACAGCAGTTTAAAGGCTTTTAAACCCCACTAAAAAGGCTTTATAAAAAAAAAAATCTCAATATTCTGAGTCTCCTTCACTCAAATGAGGCAGGTCCAAGTGGATTTTTGCAGCTCACCAAGTGGAAGGGCAATGGATGATTTCCTGTAACTTCACAGGCATGGGAATTCCACTGTTGCAGCTGGGTTCCTCCTGGCTCTCCCTCAGAGAGAACTTAGCCTCGCTGAAAGATCATTTCTGTTGAGCTCACATCATCCTGCTTTTAATGGAATGATAATTTAAGTGTAAATTCCACCCTGCGCCTTTGGGAAAACATTGGTGTAATACACACTTCTATTAAAACCCTGTCCTTAAAAGAGATCGTTGCCACAGTTGCCATTGAACAAAGCAGGGAGAAAAACCAGCACCATTCAGGCTTTAGGCAGATGTTTCATCTCTCGCTTCAAAAAGATGAATTCTATAGAACAGCAGAACCTCATACAGTGGTTACAAAGCCCCAAAAGCATGGCAGATCAAGCACATAGAGATATTTAAGCCTGAATTGTTTCCTTCTGGAAGAAAAACCCATACCATGAATATTCTGCTAATAGTCTTCCTTGAGTAATGTGTTTACCAGCAATTGCTTTGAAATCATTGCGCCTGTGAAGTTTTAGGAGCCTAATTGATTTGCTCCTCGCTGGCAAAGATGTGAAAGTTGGACTATTGACAGGAACATCAAGAGAGTTGAAACTCATTAGCATAAATTTCACATCAAATGCAAGGAGAAAAGCAAAATAAATCCGCTCAGAAGTTTCGGTGCCCTCAGTATAAAGCCGAGATGTTCCACGCGCTGCTCGCACCGGGATGCACGGGGAGCTGCGGAGATGATAGGCCACTTCATCAGCTGGGGTATCACAGCAGATGTGATGATTGGGCTCATTATTCTCCCTAAATTATGCATGCGTGATGGGGGGGGATGTCAGGAGAGAAAACAGAGATTGTGCCAGCCCATCGTGTGCCAGCTCACTGGAAAAACCTCCCTGGCTGGTGCAGGCAGCGCACAGGCTCTGCAGCTGGGTGCCAGCGAGACAGAGGTGTTCCCACTTCACTCGTGACAAAAAAGCCCTGGGAGAAGCCCACAGACAGGCGCTCGGGCTTCCTGGCTGCCCCTCCCTCACTTCATGCAGAAGGCTGCAGGGATTTTGATCCTGAACTGGATATTCCAGATCCTCTGAAGATAAACCCAAAATAGATTTGGGGGCATTTGCTGTTTTTAATTCATACTCAAGCCCATCCCACAGCGGGATTTCCTCCCTTTGGAGATGGCTCAGTGGAGCTCTGGGTGTTAGTGGTGAAAGGACTGAGCCCCAAAGGAGCTGTTCCCAATGGTCTGGGATGTGGTGGCTTCCAGCAGAAGCCCCATCAGAGGTGGGCACCCCTGGGTGCCCTGAGCAGGCTGAGTGACAGACACAGGGGGAGAGATGTTGTCTCCTCCACCTCCTATTCCTATTCCCTCCTTGCACAGGGCAGTGGTGGAGTTCCTGGAGGGGTTTCAAAGCTGTGGAGCTGTGGTGCTGAGGGACATGGGTTAGTGGTGCTTTGGCAGTGCTGGGGTAATGGTTGGACTCCATGATCTTTAAAAGTCTTTTTCCAGCCTACATGATTCTATGATGCCTGGATAAGGCACAAAACAAAATCGATGGATACCAGAGCTGCCCAGAGAGGCTGTGGAGTCTCCTGCTCTGGAGAGATTCCCAACCCGCCTGGACCCTGCGCTGCTAGGCCCTCTGCTCTGGGTGACCCTGCTGGGTGGAGCAGGGGGGTGGCACCAGATGGTCCCTTCCAACCCAGATCACGCTGGGATTCTGCAACCCCAGAGAAGACCAACCACTAGCTAGTGGAAATTCATTTTGCTACTCACCAGGGTTTTCCCCAGCCCACCATGAAGCTGGCAAGGTTGGTTTGCAAGAAGGTTTGTGCTGCAGAAGTGCCGCGACTCAGACGACCTCCTCACAGAGATGGATCCATCAGCACTGATGTCCCAGGATCTGGGACAGCAGCTAAATCCCCTTCATTGGCACTGGAAAGATACGACGGGGTGAAAGCAGAATAACAAAAGCTCCGAGACGTGATTTATGGAGGAAAAATAAATAGATATAAACTTAGTGTTTATATCCAGTGGGATCTGGGTTTCAGAGGCCAGCCAAAAGCCTTCTTATTTAAAGAAAAAAAACCCCACTTTACTGAAATACTCCTTTTTGCGGGGCTTTTTCTGCCTTGTGCTTAGACAGTGTTTTAACAGTAAACAGGCATCTTTGCCTGGAGGTACTGCAGATGCTGCCAAAAGCAGGCAACGTGGTAAACCTGCAATAACCTTTAACTAGTTGCAGAAGTCAAGGCAGGCGGCCCAAAGAGGCACAGAGCTGGGACTTGGGCAGGCCAGGAGCTCACTGGAAGGCAGAGTGACGTAGGATGGGCTGTCACCCCGACTTGGAATGAACTACAGGTGATTTATACAACTGTCTGCCCTGGAAACAACCGGCACCGGCACAAACACACCACCTCTGAAGTCGCTGCCCAAGGCTCCAAGAACAAGACATCAGTCTGCCCAGGGACCACTCTGTGGCCTTTCCAGTTGATGGTTGGCCAATTGAAGCCAACATGCATGCTCTCAACCTCCCCCCCCCAGCAAATGGTGCTGGGGCAAGAGCAACATGGATGTGCAGCCCCCAACTTCTGCTCTGGGATGCAGGGGATGCTTAGGAAGAACCAGTTTTGGATGAAGGAATGGCTGGTGGTGGCACAGCACACATGCTGAGGAGTTGCCCTTAGAACACTAGAATGTTTTCATAGAACCATTTTGGTTGGAAAAGACCTTTAGGATCATCGAGGGCAATCTTTAACCCAGCACTGCCAGGGCACCACTGACCCCTGTCCCTCAGCACCACAGCTCCACGGCTTGGAAACCCCTCCAGGGATCACAGGGACTCCAACTGCTGCCCTGGGAAGCCTGGGCCAGGCCTGGACAACCCTTTCAGTGTACAAATTTTTCCTCATGTCCAACTTGGACATCCCCAGGAGTTCTCCAGAGCCCAGGAGCTGGCAGCAGTCACCATGGAGGTGACCTGGGTTCCCTTCGTGGGCTGTGCAGCAGCAGTTGGGTCAGACCATGGCACAAAGTCCAACCCACTGCAAGCTTTTCTAAGGCCTTAGGGGGCCTATAAGCCAAGACCCTTTCTCCTGGCCCACATCCTAGAGATGCTCAGTCAGTTTATTCTCAACCGAGTCAATTTTTAGTTAATGTTTATGAGCCAAGAGGATTTAATTTGAAATCCTACATTGTTTTCCTTTAAAATAATTAAATTAAGAGCACCCTCCCATCCCCAGCCTGGTCCATAAAGCTTTCCCGGGAGATGCTCAATTGAAAGGATCTGGAACTCATCATGGTACCATCTGCCTCTCTCTGAGAGGAGATCAATCATCCTGAAAGTTTAAACACCCACAGTGCCTTAATCCGTTCCCGTGTTCCAATCAACCTATTTTAAATGCTGGGAGGGAGGACACAGTGTCCTCTCACGGCGCCGCGGTCAAGCCCCAGCTTCCATGCCTGCTGAGATAGAAAACACCAACATCTCCTGCATTTTTGCTGACAGTGTTAAGACAGAGAAGATTCTTCTCGGGGAAGGCACACGGAGAGAAAAGGAGAGCTACGTGTAACACCAGCTCACGCGTTGCCCCCTGATAGGGGGAGGGAGTTGTGGGAATCCCAATGCATGGGCCTGAGGAGGGGTGAGAGCTCTCCAAACCTGTTCTCCTTCTGCCCCACACGGAGAAACTTTCATAGAATCATCGAACCATTTGGCTTGGAAGAGACCTTTCAAGATCACCAAGTCCAGCTGCAGGGCACTGCCAGGGCACCACTGACCCCTGTCCCTCAGCACCACAGCTCCACGGCTTTGAAACCCCTCCAGGGATCACGGGGACTCCACTGCTGCCCTGGGCAGCCTGAGACAGGCCTGAAGGGGAAGAAATTGTTCCTCAGCTCCAACCTAAACCTCCCCTAGTGCAACTTGAGGCCAGTTCCTCTTGTCCTGGTGCTTGTTCCTTGGGAGCAGAGCCTGACCCCCCTGGCTCCAGCCTCCTATCAGGAGCTATCAGAGCCAGAAGGTCTCCCCTGAGCCTCCTTCTCTCCAGGCTGAAAAACTCCAGTTCCCTTAGCCAGTCCTCATTTGCTTGGAAGTAGAGAGGATCAAAACTAATGCCTCATCCTACCATGGTTAACATCAGGGGCACACAAAGGGCTCCTTGTCGATAGGATACAGGTAAATTCAGAAGTCACTGGAAAGCAAACAGATACTAATGGCTGTTTTCCCTTCTGCTAGGAGCAGGCAAGAGGCCAGGTCAGCCATACAAGACAGCTTTATTTGTCCCAGAGGAACACTGATCAAACAACAGATCAAGTATGTGGAGATCACTTTCCACTGTGCTGTCTGCAAGCTCTGGTAATGCACAATGCAGGTGTTTTGGTCCATGTGGAATCACTTCCCGATAACAGGAGAGGACCCCGATGCTCCTGAGGTCAGAGAAACCAAAGAACCCGAAAGAGCTTGCCAGGAGAGCAACAACCAGCCTTTTACATCCTGCTGGCATCATGGGCAACAGCAGGACGTTGCTTCTACTGTTTGGATTTAGGACACACCAGTGCAAGTCGTCAGTGCTGGTGCTGTTACGTGAAATACTGGAGGGGAAACCAGTACACAGCATTTACTCTCATTTCTGCTCCCAGCAGATGAGTAGGCAGTCTGTTGAGAGAGATGAATTGAATGTAGGATTTCTCCTAACAACCTGGGATGAGACATGCTGTCATCATTGGCTTAGAGCAAGTCCTGCTCAAAAAAACCACTCCTTGTCCAGATTGGCACCATACTGTTTGTTTTCTTAGACAAGAACACGGGGTAGTCCACACGTTTGTGATTCATCCACCACCGTGAAGATTCCCACCCCGAGTTTCCCTAACAGATGGCTATTTATTGATCTCCTAAAGCTTTTCTTTGCTTACCTGGAGACACCAGCCACCTTCATCGTGCTGGTCTTCATCTGTATGGAACAGCTGAGGGTTCTGCTCATGAATTCACAGCTGGACCTCACAGATCTTGCTGTCCCGTGTCAGAACCTGGGTGTAGGCATGAAGGTTGCAATTCTGGAAAACACATGGTGGTTCACAAAAGCACGTATGTCCCACCCCCAACAGCATCTCGACTGGAGGCTAACAGAAAGGGAGGGAATTGAAGGTGCTTGTTTGGTGTGCATGTGTGATATCTAAGAGCTTAAGGACTCTCCCATGATGGATGAAGAGTAACTACAAACCCAGGCTTTGCAGAGGCTCCAGACAAGCCTTCCACTGACCCTGCTGAGCAACAACAGGTAGCAAAAGAGGAGAGCGTGGTGGGCAGGAGATGGGGGTAAAGAAAAGTGGAAATATTTGAGGACTTTGTAGATGAGGAGTTATAGGAGAAATTTAGGTATTGAAGTTCTGTGCTAAAATATCCAGGAGGCACCTATGCATTGGACAATTGTCAAAGGGACACCGAGCCACACTATCACTTCAAAGAGGTCACAGTAGGCTCCATGGGATGAGTGAAAACAGAATAAATCTGACAGCTGCCAGAGAAACGTCCTTGGCAAGCTCTGAGCCCAAGCCCTGGGCGCTGCGCTGCTCGGTGCTGAGCAGGAGGCAGCCGAGGCGTGAAACCCAACGTCCATCCGGGTGAGGATCTCTCGGTCCCAGCCACCTGGCAGAGCAGACTGTAACAGAGGTGAAACCACATCTGGGTACGGATCCTCCCTCAGAGCCACTTCCACCAGCCAGAGTGTTGCTGGGTGAAAAGGGGTATTTGAAAACACTTTCTGGTGTGGCACCTCATTGCCACCGGGTGCCAAAGGTGGCGACTGTCCCCATGCCACCAACTGGCCAGCTCCGCTCTTCTCTATGAGAGATGTGAAGGAAAGAGCATGAGACCTGCTGCCTCTCTGGAGTTCACCCTCAGGCTGTGGAGCTCACCTTGGAGACAGCTTTCCTGAGGTAACAAAGCTACAACAGGACCAGTCAAGACTGACAGTGAAACGCTGTGGAAAATCATCCCTACATCCAAACCACAGGCACGGGACGTGCTTTGGGACAGAGAGCAAAGGGCCAGCCTTTCATTTTCCTGAAGTCAGCACATAAAATCATCGGCTCGTGTCTGGAACAGCTGCCTCCGTGGTGCCCACTGGGGCTTCTCTGGAGAAGAGAGCGGGAGAAATGTATTCAAGACCTAACACAAGTAGCGTGAGCTCAGTTTTTTATATCCTCCCTTTCCCCATCCCCAGGTGTCACTCCGGTGCCACTCACAATGCCGGGGTTTCTTTTTGATGTCTACATCTGATGGGTTTTCAAAGCCCAGAAGCACGCAGCGCACAACACAGAGCGCGAGCCGCTGTTGAAGGGCTTTCCAATATTTACACGAACAACCTCGGAGCAATGACAACATCTCAAAGCCCCCGCATCCCCTGGAGACCTTTCATCACGCCCGTGAGCTTTGCATTTGGCCCAGAGGACAGGAAAAGCCTGAGCCTGTGAAACAGAGGTTAGTCAGATGTGACTAAACATCTGGTCGTCGTCAGCACGGAGAGCAGCTCTCCAAGGTTGGCCCCAAACGATGGCTGGTTCTTAGGAAATGGAGAATTTAAAGGTTTGCTGTACACGGGGCTGTCTATTGGCTCCCGTTGTTTCCATCGGTTTCCTTATCCAACATGCAGCCTGCAGAAGAATCCCTGACTGGTTTGGGTGGGAAGGGACNATGCTAGAAGCACTAATCACACCCAGCAGACACCTCCCCACACATCCTCCACATTCTTTATCCTGTCAGCACCAGTTTCACTCTGGTCTGCCCCCGAGGGACAGCTCTGCCATAGGCTGGGACCATCCCACAGAGCAGCATCCTCGCTGGGTTGGTCTGGGCTGTTCACAGCACACTCAGCTCAGCCCCAGTGGATAAAAAAAAAAAGACCAGTTTCCAATTTTGATGATGATGCTCCAAGACTTTGCAATTATAACCAAAAATGCATGCCAGGAACTGCACATCTGACTCTGCTTGGCAGCTGGGACTCCTCAGCACCTTCTGAAAGCCAGCCACTCTCCTCAGAGGTGCCTTCTTTGAGGGAGCCAAGCTGGAATAGCGTTGGCCAGCAACGTGTGAATGAGTCAGTGGCTCTGTGAGTAACAGGAAGGGAGGCAGAACGGCTCAGACGGCTGCTGCTGCGTCACGCAGGCTGAGGAGCTCCACAGAACATGGTAAGAGCATTATTCATCCTGCCACTCACCTTCACTGCAGGGCTCTGGGGACATCGTCCATCCCTCTGTGCCATGTGTCCATGTAGTGTCTTGGCCATTGCCCAGCACAGGACAAGGGGCACCAACTGGAACCCAGGAGGTTCCATCTGAGCAGGAGGAGAAACTTCTTTGGTGTGAGGGGGTGGGAGCCTGTGCCAGGCTGCCCAGAGAGGCTGTGGAGTCTCCTGCTCTGGAGAGACTCCCAACCCCCCTGGACACTGTGCTGCTGGACCCCTGCTCGGGGTGGCACCAGATGAGGGTGCACCAGAGGTCCCTCCCAACCCCTACCACGCAGGGATTCTGGGACATGCGTGGGCTTACCTGGATCTCCAGAGAGCCTCACTGTGCACATCAGAGTCCTTCACACCTTGCACTCATCTTGGAGGGATTTGGACCAGAAAACACTTGCTCATGCACTTGCCTGAAGAAAGGTCACAGATCCTGATTGTGTCTCCATGTTCAACCAACCAAGTTAATAAATCAAAATAAGCTTCTGGAAGATTCACATTCAAAAAGGTTTAAAAAGAGCAGGTGTTTTGTTTTTTTTCCCCAGAAATAGTAGCTCCAGATAGAGGGTTTGACCCCTCTTTTGCCAACCACACAGCATCTGCACAGTCAAGCAAAACCATGCAGCAAATTGGATCAAGATGATTCCGACCATGTCTGGGAGTCCCTGAGACCCTTGGCTCAGGCAGAAGATGAGCAAATTAATGCTCAAGTCTTACAAAATCGGGGTCATGCATCAGTTCACAGGGGGGCTTTTATGCCTCTAGGTAAACACTTGGCAGATCACCTTGTTCAAAAGAGCAGCAGATAAAGAGGAGGAGCATTCCCACCACACAGGGCCAAGTCCACCACTGTCCAGAGCTTAGATCTGATGCACAAATATGAAGCCATGCTGACGGGTTGTATTTAGTTCAACAACATTCTAAGAATCCTTGGGTAGGGATGACAAGAGAGCAAGTTTATGCCTGTTCAGCACCAGACAATACCATTTCCACGTTCACCTATCACACAGTGGTATCAGCAGCAAGTCAGAGCACCGTTAGGTGAAGAGTGTGACAAACCTGCAGCAGAAGACCCAGATCTTGCCAAGAGAAGTTGTGCCAATGAAAGCACGCTGGAGCTTGGCGGATTTAGGCTATAAGGTCACCTACCAAACCCCAGTTAAACGAGGTAGCTCCACCAGAGGTTCTCTCATTGCCTGGTGAATATATCCATCCCTTGGGTCAAGCCAAGAGCTTTGGAGTGAGCTGTTGCACAACCCATAACTGATTTGGAGGCAACGACCATTGCACCCTCCAACTGTGGGCTGAGAGAAACAGCATTTGTTTACCTTGCACAGACGTTTGACCTCCTGCGTGACCCAGGTGATGGTTTCAAAGGCACACCACCACAATTCATGTAACATTTCCATCACTCTCCCTCAGCTGCTTGCCTTCACAGATGGCCTGTCTCAGCTTTGCCTCTTGAACGCGATCCCCGCGGAGCTCTCTGCTGCAGGGCAGCTCTCCCAGGGAGCTCCTCCGTCCAGCTGCTGACCACAGAGGCTTTTGAAAGAGGACAGGCCAAATTCAACTGCTGTGGCTGAAGTGGGGCCGCTGAGATCTTATCACTCTGGGAAGTGCACATGGAAGAGGTTTAAGCAAACAGGGACATGGAAAGCAGAGCAGAACGTGGGAATCCAAAGCTACACCCGTTAGGAAAAGTCCTTGTCTCCTGCTAAATCCTGACCCTGCAGTGATGTCCTTTGCAGGTGAGTCCTATTGGGGGGGCCCTGTCTGCCAGCCAGGCTAGCAAGGGACCAACACATGCAAGACAGAAGATGTGGTTTGAGGCCATCACTGACAACTCCTACGGGTGATTATTTATACAGTCACCGTTCTCCTGGGAACAGCAATGCTCCAGACCCACCTTGCTTTTGGTACTGTGGTGACACAGGCTGAGCCACTTGGAAATTGTATGAGGTACTCACATGTTTTATCTGGAATGCTATCATAACTTTTTATTTCTTGGCTTCTATTGCTCAGTCAGGAGCATTTCTTACAGCACTGGGCCACCGTCCAGACATAACATCTACCAAAGGCACCAAGTATGTCCTAGTTTTTCTCAGAATGCAGCCCAGAGCAAAATGACTACAATACAGCAAGTGCAGAGGAGAACCAGCAGCATGGAGATCAAACAGTAACTAAAACCAAACCAAAAGAAGAGCAAACCCAAACTGCCTAATCTATGACCCCAGGAGAACATCACTGAGGTGAACATCACAAACAAAACCAGCGCCGTGATGCTTTGCAGAGCCAGCGGCGCAACACAACTCTGCAGGGCAACGTGTGAGCATGGGCAGCCCCCTCTACAAACAGGGGAGATGCCCCATCCCTGGCACCATCCCAGGGGAGGTGGCCGGGGCTCTGAGCACCCTGCTCTGGTTGCAGATGGCCCTGCTCCATGCAGAGGGGTTGAAGTGGATGACCTTGAAAGGTCCCTTCCCACCCAAGCTATTCCATGATTATATATTCCTAATACCCAGCACTGCTGGATCAGCAGCTGCTTTCTGCCACCAGCAGGCAGGAACACAGGAAGGACTTCTTCGCCATCATCCAAAAGCCCCTTCTCCTCCTACAGAATCCAAAGCTTCCTTTCCTTCCACCCATCACTGACCAGCCTTCACAGGGTTGTTCTCAGCATCCCCACTTGAAGGCAACGCCATTGTCTCACCATCCCTCTGACATCCAGGGATTAGAAAGACTGAAACAGGGAGAAGAAAACAGAGGAACCAGCCTGAGTACCTCAGGTTTGCAATTATACCCGGCATCTGCATTCGCCCACTTCCTAATTGCTCTCATCCTTCTTTCCAAACAATAACAGGGATTTTCCTGATATCAGGCCGAGGGTTCAGACCTCTGGATGCCTATTCAGGTGTAAAGTCTTGGCATGGGGTTGTATTTACGTTAGGCCAGCTCATTACCACCAAACAATAGTCCGTCAATTGGCCATTGTTCAAAGAAATCACTTATCAAGGCCATGCCCAATAAAAACGAACTGTTAGTGCAAAGTTCTGAAGGGTTTGGAAGGAGGATTAAGGAAGAAGGATGTTGTTGCAGTTAATGTGTAAGGTTTAGAGAGGAGAGATCTGGTTTTTATTAAAGGGACTCGCCCTGCCATGTTGGGTGAGCTGTCTAAAACCTTTTCATTTTCATTTCCCTCGGAATAAAATGGGAATTATACTATTTTCCTACCTGGTGGAGAGGCTTAGATCACTTTGACCCTAATGCCCACCATGCCCACCACCAAAACATCCATGAAGCCCAGAGCCAAAGATAAAAAATAACCAAACCACTCGACCAACCGCATCCGATTGACTGGGTTTTTAAACTCAGATGAATTGACTTTCATCCAACTTCCAAACCCCAAACCGACTACACACCATTAGGCTAAGAATAAGCGTGTGAGAAATGACACTCGATTTTCTGCAGAGGGTGGAAGTCCCTGGAGAGGGACCAGGGCTGAGAGAACCTCCTCAGCCGTGACCGCGCGGCCGCGTCTATGACAATCTCATCAATTCTGCGCCGTGTCCCAGTGTCCCGGGGGCCACTGGAGCCCGGGACGTGCTCTGCACCCCACCAGCTCTCCTGATCCTGACATCTTTCAAGGCATTAAATTGTGCTCATGCAGCCGAGACCGCTGTGGTCCCGCAGAGTGAACCCAGTTTAACCTGCTGCCTCTCACCAGCGCGTTGCACCTGGCGGCGGTGGTGTGGTCCTCTTGTTGTCACCCAAAGCCTGATCAAGACCTGGTGCAATTCCCCCTCCTGCCTTTTCTGGGGCTGTGAAGCAGTCTGGGGTCAGCCAGGCATGGATTGAGCAGGACTCTAAGGTGTCTGTGGCCGTGTCTATGATTATACTCACATAGACAGTTCTCATAGCATGGTTTGGGTTGGAAGGGACCTTCAAGATCATCTCACTCCAACCCCCCTGCCATGGGCAGGGACACCTCCTACTAGAGCAGGTTCCTCCAAGCCCCATCCAGCCTGGTCTCAAACACATCCAGTGACAGAGCATCCACATATTGATTAAGGGCACCTTGTAGTAAGTTGGTGTGAATCTCATCGTTATTGAATCTGTAATTAAGTAGCTATTTTGATTGTAACATTCTACAGAACCACCTTGTTGATTTTAAATTGGTTAATCAGACAGAGAATGGTGGGGGTTGGAAGGGCCCTCTGGAGATCAGCGAGTCCAACCCCCTGCCAGAGCAGGAACACCCAGGGCAGCCCACACAGGAACAGATCCAGGTGGGGTTGGGAATCGCTCCAGAGCAGGAGACTCCACAACCTCTCTGGGCAGCCTGGGCCAGGCTCCATCACCCTCACAGTGAAGAAGTTCCTCCTGATGTTGAGGTGGAACCTTCTATGCTCAAGTTTATACCCTTTGTTCCTTGTCCTGTTGCTGGGCACTACAGAAAAGAGATTGGCCCCTTCCCTTTGACACCCACCCTCCAGATATTTATAGACATGAATGAGGTCCCCTCTCAGTCTTCTCCTCTCAAAATCAAACAAACCCCAGTTCCCTCAGTCTTTCTTCACAGGGGAGATGATCGAGTCCCTTCATCATCGTCGTAGCCTCTGTTGTACT
>VWZY01003349.1:0-30493 GCA_013399075.1 Chloroceryle aenea
GCTGGAAGGGCGCTCCGCGGGCACACCAATTCCTTTCTGCCCACCGAAGAAAGGAGAAAATACCCCGTGTTCCATCAGAGCCCCCAAATGTCTCAGCCATCATGCTGCGGTGGCCCCTCACCCCTGTCGTGCTGCAGAGAGGTTTTTACGCCTCCGGTGCTTCATCAACAGCTTGGATTGAAGAAACTGATAAATTTTGACCCCAAACAGGTGAGCATCACAGAGCTATTGTATGTAAATCATTAGACTGATCTGTTAAAAAAGCTGCATATGGTTCCATATACTGACAGACAGCCATCCATCCCTTTGATTTTGTTGTGGCAGTCTCTGTGGAACAGAAACTTGGAAACCTGTGCGGGTGAAAGACAAATTAAATTAAGGTACTGCAAAGTACAAAAAGCAATCAGGAGAAAGAAATAACAGTCATTATCTCTGAATCAGTAGTAAGGTAAGGGGAAAAGAACAGCAAATTGTTTTTGACAGATGTCATGGCAAAGAGAAAAAATTATTATTAGTTAGAGAAGAGCAGGAAGAGTTTCTTTAGACAGATAAGAAAAAGCAGTTTGTAAAGTTGTGCGTACAGCGGCAGAAGAAACTTTTGCCTCTAGTAGGAGACAGACATAGAGACAAGTGTTAACATTTTGCTCTTTGGTTGTGATGAAGAGCTTCCCCCAAGAGGTTCAGAAGCTCTCTTGAAGGACAGTGGGAAATGAGGACCTGTCTGCTTTATAAAGTTTTAACCAGTGAATCTCATTTCTGAACTTACATTGCAAGAGAGGTCTTATGGCCACTGAGCTTCTTTTGGAAAAGCAACCATCCTGACCACCAGGCACTTTCTGGGAAGTGTGCCTGTTGTGCCTGTGGCCAACCTCTAACTGACAAAGCTATAACCATGGCAACTGTGAGGAAACACCTGCACTTCCATACCAGCAAAACCAGATGTCTAGATGAGGCTTCTTGGGCTCTTGAGACATCTAGGAGTTCCTGAAAACCTTTTCAGTACGAACTAAATTTGACAGGAACGCCACTGTTTTGCTAATGCTGCATTCATAGTTTTAGGTATTATAGAGATTAGAAATCTAAGAAAGCTGAACACTGGACAAATACAACTTTTCGGTGTTGCTTATATATGAGCAAATAATCAGAGACGGAGTGTCCCTTAAGTTCTGAATATTTGAAAACGACTGAACTGGAGATGTAAATATTGATCTTGCTGGGATTTCACAGTGAGACTGTCTAACAGTGTTCATATGACCTTCTGCAAACTAACAGAGAAATTCTTTACTCTTAATTTACAAGAGAGAAGAACTAACTCACTTGATACTGAAACTTTTGCAAGCCTGGAAGGAACCACTTTCCCACTTTAACCAGCATATTGAGCACCATCAAGAGCTACCTGATGACAGCCTTAGCAAAGCTAAGGAAATCAGCAATATGGTACATGAGCTCAAGACTGGAGTTGAGAAAGTAACAGAAAAGGCAAGATGTTCGATATAGGCTTTATTTATATCAGTCATGTAGTGTGACTTGGGGGGCGGGGGGGACGTCACAATGTCTGCTTGCACTGGGCCTTGATGCCGACAGAGGATTTTGTTACAGATACAGGAATTTTTAATCAAAGGATGTGACTTAAGTTTATGGATTGGCAGATATATAGATGACATTATGTATGTCCATATATGTAAAGTGGTATTTTAATAATATGACCTGTGAAAAAAAGACGCAAGTAGAAAGACTAGAGCCGTTTATAACTTCACGTATGAGACAGTCATGAGTTGACTTTTCTAGGGCAGTAGAGGAGATGTGGGCAGACCGTGACAAATACTTAACTATTGGTTTCAGTTTTATTTGGATTCACTTTCTAAGTAATTCAAGTATCTCTGCTGTCTGCTGCAGAACAGTCTTTTCTTAGGCAGCTATTTTATGTAATTTTTTGTTATTTTCATTCCTGTCTTCTCATTACTAGCTAGGCACCCTCATCTTTGTATTTCTTGTGCATTTATATCTAACCTTGTTTGTAGGCCAAACGAAATGAGGACTGTGTGTCCATTCTCTGAAATCAAAACACAGCCAAGGCACCTGTTTCACTAAAAAGTTAATAAAAACCTAGTGTCTTAAACTACTAAATCAACTTGCAACTTTATGAACACAGGTGGGGAATACAATTTTTAAAATGATAAGCAGCTCATCACTAGAGTAGGAGGAATTCCTATAGGAGGAATTGCTCTAAAATGCAGTCCTGATTAGGGTGACTCCGAGTTACAAATAGGAAGTCCATCTTCCAAGCGCAGCCATGGTTCTGTGTTAAAATGGCCTTAAAGTTCAGAGGTCTTCAACCTCAAAGCTTGACCTTTGTGTGCCTCAATCTGTAACTGAAGCAAGGTATCAAACTCTAAACCAGCTACACACTTCTTGTATATTTACATGACTTTATTTTTCTAAAACACCTTTGAAGGAATTAGTAAGAAGGAAGGCTTTGAAGTCCTGACCTCTGTACTGTGGACATATCACAAGGTAGGAATATAATTAAAAATGAAGCAAAACAATGCAGATGCATTCCAATATTTTGCAGCTGTATTTTTCTTTAAGACACTAATCCTAACATTGGTTCTTTGAGAAGCTCCCGCCCTGAGAGATGATAACAGTCTGCAGAGTTCACCAGGCTAAATAGCACTCATTAGAAGCTTTCTTTCACAAAACTCATTAAAATACATGGCTAAAAAATCTCAAGACTCTTTTATTTTATTACTTCAAGAAATAGCAATTACCAAGCAGGAGTTCTTCTACTTAAACTCAGTTGGAGTTATATCCCAGTATTCTTGCATTCCTACTATATCAGATCATTTCAGGCTAGTCTAAATGTTGTACAGCTACTGTTAAAAGACAATGTTATCCTATGTAAGCAGCTTTACATGTATCTTCAATAAGTAGGTGAAAGATCTGGAGTCAAACAGCCCAACACAGGGATGCTTTGGCTGACTGCTGCAATAGCATTTTAAAGATTTGTGGTATGTGTAGTTATGAGTTGTACTTCTTTTCCTGTTTTCAATATAGATGCAGTCAATGGGGATCATCAGCAATTCATTAAATGGAATCGCATCGTCTGAAGCCACTGGTTTATCAATTAGTAATGAAGCAAACATGATGAGTGACTCTGACTTTATTCACTGTTTCAGGAGAGACTCCAATAAAGTACAAAGCTACTTAAAAATTCTTAAATGTAGGATTATGCCAGAAAATAGTTGTTGAGTTTGTAATCTCTTGACAAGTAGTCTTCAGCGTGTTGTATATAAATATGAAAAAACAGAATTTATAAATTACCACGTTTTCAGTAATAATTTAATAGGAAGGTGGCTTTGAAATCATTTGGCATCTACTTGACACAGTCGACCTGTGCAGATGAAATATTAAATAAATCATCATGTGTGTATATGGGTTAATGCACCAGCTAAAAAGGAGTACTTGAGCAGTAGATAAATAAACATCCTTGCACATTACACCATGACAGATGGTATTATGGGTAATTCACACACTTTCGATAGATACATAGTTGAAAGTGAAATTCAGTTTGTTAAACCTTGGTACAAATATATCTATATAGTTTCTATAAAGTATATTTTTATGTAAATGTTCTGGTTTGGGTGAGAACAGAACTAATTCTGATCAGTGATTTTACTTTTCAGGTCAGTTCTTCTAACTAACTGCACTGGCTGAAGTCAGCAGCCTGTTTTCCCAGGCAGTGTCTGCTGCTGGCAGGGATAACACCCCATGGTTAGAGTTACTACCGAGGATTGGTGTGCAGAGCAAGGCCACTGCTGGATCTTGTGTACCACACTGGGGGGTGCAGAAAGTGAAAGTCTGCAGCCGCAGGGAGGAGTGGACAGGACAGGTGACCCCAAACTGACCAATGAGGGATTCCAGCCCATATAGGTCATATTTGGTATAAAGCTGAGGGATCTGGAGGGTCTCGCCCCCTCTTTGTCCTCTTGGACTGCTTTGCTGGCTTTGCTTGGCTTGGCTTAGGTCCTGTTCCAGTTCCTTTCAGCATCCGAGGAGGCCTCTGTCCATTCTGCCTTCAATGTGATCTTTGTGTTCCTGAATCTGGTACCAGAATCCAGCTCCCAAAAACAGCTCCCATCTGCTGTGGGGCTCAGTCTGGGATTGCCCCAGTGCCTGCTTCACACCATCAGTGGTGACAGTGATCAGGGGGGTTCGGTTCGATGATGGTTTTGTATACATTTGTATAAATTCCATTTATTGTTATTTTCATTTCCATTAAAGCTGTTCTAGTTTCCTTTTCTAATCGCTCAGTCTCTCTCCCTTATTCTCTTTTTCTTCCCCTTTGGGGAGGGAGGGGGGTTAACAGAGTGTGTCTGTTACAGGTCTAAGTGGCCACTCTGACCTTAAACTGACAGTAAAGAAAAGTTTCCTACATATCTACATATGTGGAACATTGTTTAACACTGAAGAGAGGTATTACTGTTGATCTGTTCATATAACCGCAGGACCCATGGCAGATTTTTATGTTCACATAATACTTCTTACTAATTTTTACGGGTCGTGACATGCGCCCTGTAAGATCTAGTTCCTAGCACTTTTATTCATTTGAATGCTCTTTTATGCCTGTTTCACTGATGGTTTCACTGATTTCCATGGCAACTCCTAAAGTTTTTGTATGAAAGTTCAGTCAGAATTCTGGTCCAAATAGCATCTCAGCCCGAGGTCTGAGCATGGCTGATGTAGCAGTGGTACATCTCTTTCCCATAACATGCTGACATAGGGTGTGGGTTTTACGGTAATGGTGACAAACTCCATAGCAAATGAAAATCTGAAACCTGTCAGGTATTTTATAGCAATCCTGTTTTCCTAGCAGTGGGGTGGTGCTGGTGGCTGAACAAAACATCTTTGCATTCAGATCCTAAATGAGCCATTTGAACAGGCTTTTATGGATTTATTTTTAATATTCTTGACTCTTTCATCCCTGAATGCTGTCTTCTGGCTCCCCTGATCTTGTTGGTTGTTGACAGTAGCTGGAGCTCAGGCTGAGAGTACAGAGAGTAAGATACTAATGACTATTTAATAACGATATTGGATTTGGCCTTGAGAAACTTGTCAGGAAAACTTTTTAGAGAAATATTTATGCAGAACATAGGAACAACCTTTTCAATTTGATCTCCATTGCTGCCAATATCCTCAGATACCTATGATCTAGTAGAGAGCCAATGTCCTTTATCAGCCAGAAACTGTGAGTGTTCACAAGTCACATCTGGTCCCTGGTTTGCCAGGTATGGTAGAAATGCAGAGGCTTATATAGTGCCTGCCCTGAGGAAGTTATTAGCTGCAGTAAGATACTTACTACAAACAGTAAACTACTACAAACACATTACAAAACAGCAGCATCCATGTGCAAATTTTGAAGAAATTCTGGAAACAAAACACAGCTCCGTAGAGAGTAAAGGAAGACTCCTCTGGGCAGACAGAATCAGAGAGGGATGCCCACTCTGCCTACATCTATCTGCAATCTCAGAAGATGTAGTAGCAATTAATAACTACAGCATTTATCCCATCACCTGGTGTAGCCGCAGCCCCAGAATACAGCAGCATGCTGGCGTTGTCCGTCTCCTGCGCCAGCAAAGGACTGTTGCCGTCTCTGGAATGCTGAAGTTGGGCAAGTGAGCTCCCCTTAAGGAGAAAAACGGTGTTGGGATCCAATTCCTCCACATAACGGCGGAGCCGGCGTTGCGCAAGCAGATCTGCAACAGCGATCGTACATCAGGAGAGAAAGGGGACTGACACGGGAGGTGGCACTGAGCCAAACGAGGCTGACGGAAGGAAGCTCCTTCCGTTCGTCCCTCCTTCCAGGACCGGCTCTGTCCCGCCCCACTCCCTGGGGCCCCGCGGCCGGGGTCGACAGGCTGCGCCCCGCGTTGCCACAGNAGAGGGGCAGGTGGGAAACACGTTGTAAATGGAGCTGATCATAAAAATTCTCATGTCCTTCAAAGAGCAAAACCTTGGCAATGTTTTGCTGTAGAAAAACACGAAAATACAGAAAAGGAGGAAGCAGGGGCCACGGCAGTTACAACAATGCACCCAAGTACTGCCCATAATCATTCCTATTCATTAGTGGTGTATTTCAAGACTTGCCTTTGTCTGAAGCCAAAACAACAGCTTTCCTAGCTTGCCGACATTGCCTTGCTTCCTCTTCTGATCGAGAAAACAACTGAGCAGTGGGTGGAAGAGGGGTTGTTTTCTCTGGGGCCACTGATGGCTCCAACAAATACCAGTGACGGTTGCTTTTCGCACAGGGGGGTATTACATCTCTTGCAAGATTCCTCTCCAAGACAGCAGTGAAACTAGTTAGGAATATTTGAAAATGTAAAATAGTGTGCTACAGTCAAATGCTTTTGAGTTTGAGGATGCATCATTTACATTTGAGAATATTAACTTAAGCGAAGCAAATTAATAGAAAATCAGAAAATCAGGATTGGCTTCCAGTTTTGAGCTGGGCCCATGTGCAACATCCTGTAACAACGTATGTTATAGGTAAGTCACAGTGTACTTTTAGTCTGTGGAACAATCCATTTCCATTAACTGTACTTGACAGTCAAATAAATTTAAGGATTAAAAACATCTCCACTGTTCTTCAGACCTTATTTCATGAAGCATTGCAGGATGACCCCACAATATTGACATTTTTGTATAGTCCAATTAATTTTTTCAGTTATTAGATGCTGCTTTTGTACATTAAAGATTTTCTTGTCATAACTTTTCCATTTTCAGAATGATGAAGGGTGACAAAGACACTCTGTGACTGAAAATTCTTTTTTTCCTCTCATAATGTGCTAAATGGTTTTGATAGAGTATCTTAGACAGAATCTAATATATGCTGATGTTTGCAGGACAGATTGACAGTTGTCACTTGTAATTAACTCTTATCTAAGCCCACATGATAGCAAAGCAAAACCAAATGGAAATAGTCTTCTTTGAATGCTATGAATTAACATTCAGCTACCTCATATTACATTCAAATGTTGACATACAAAGAAAAAATTACTTGGAAACAAGAGTTCCTCAAAGGCTGGAAGCTTATAAAAGGTGAGATTTCTGTCTGTCTGGATGAGTACTGTTGATCACTGTTGAGATGTTGCCTTGTGACATCTCCATCCACCATGCCCAGCTTCATTACATTACTGAATTACAACCAGTATGTACAGGAAACCAAGTGGAGTTGCCATTTTCAGGCCATTAATTTAGGTTAGATGCTCCACAGGTGGAACATCTCAGATCCAGGTTTACATACCTCAGTTTATCATACAGAGCTGCAGTTGTCAGACATCTAACTTAGAAGCACAGTCATTAAAGGCTTCTACAGTCAGTGGCATTTCCATCCACTGCGAACCTTTCTCTGCAGGGACTTTCTGGTCTCTCCTTGGTCCAAAGTTAAGCCTCAAGTTAATTGGACCCTAACTCCTCTCCAGCCTTTCTTAAGACACTGAATTTACAGCTAACTTACTTGAAACTGGTTTGTCTTTCCTTCTAGTTTGTGAGAATCAATCTTGTTCATAGAGGATGTCTGAAGAAGCATGTGAATGTACTTAATTTATGTCTGTCTTTTGACTGTGGAACATATACTCATCAGAGCAGCTGTGTGGCTGCAGTGATGGCAACTGGTATTTAAAACCCGGTACTAGTAAATCACAGTGGCTAAAACAAATCTGATGTATTACTGCAGCCCAGTTGTGACATTTGACCATTGTACTATTGTTCTGACACTGAAGTCAGTAATAAAGAGTTTGCGCCTTAAAGCAATCCTCTTCTCGGCAGTTCATAACAATGAATTCCTGTTTGGCAAAGAATCAATAAAACCAAGGTAATTTTAGAACATTATTCCATATTAGAAATCTGTACAACTTAAGTGTAAGCACTGACATAGGTGTGGTCAGCAAGTCCAGCTTTTGCCAATGTTATAGGAGGCTCATGGAGGAGCCAACTGGTCTCTCATGTTCACAATCTCACTGCTGTTTAAATGCAATAAAATGTGACTGTGGCTGAGCATGATGTAAACTGGCATAACTGCATCATCTGTGATACCTTTTAAAAGACCAAGAGCCAGACTTAGAAAAGGAAATCAGCATCTTCTTGTTAGGTATCAGAGAAGCTCCTCTGAGTGACTGATCTTAAGAACAGACTTTCAAGATCTGTATTCAGACCAGTCTGGAGGCTTTCCAATAGGTGGGGCGAGAAAACCCTCTCCTGTTCCTGCAGCTGCTCGGTTGGGCAGCAAGATCCCTATGTCAGCAGCACAGCCTGAGGGAACCGGAGTCTGTAGCTTGAGTAACAAAGGGAGCACTGAGCCTCAGCCCTTTCTCCCTTTCCCTCTTGTATTCTGTGTTACATTAGCATTGATAAGTTGCCAGACTAAACAGAGAGGTGCCCAGCGAGTATAAGTATCTGCTTTGTTTGTGGCCTCTGAAGAGCTGTTTTTTTCAACCGTGGTTTGCAATTTGAGGTACCTGAACTCTACCCGTCTCCAGGACCCCAACAAATATACTTCATAATACTCTAAAGCCTGGAACAATAGCCTCAAAATGCCACACATAGGAAACACCTCAGATACCCTACAACCATCCTGCAAGGTCAAGTCTGTAAGTCAAAGTAAAATGCTGCTGGTTTTAACTGTGAGGTGCCATCAGTATCTATCACATCCCTCCAAAATACCAGACACATTCTATGCCTTACACTTCTGCAATGTGCCCGTTACAAAGCACTTTAAACATCTGAGGAGTTTGCATATAATCTTTGCTTTCCTTGTTCTTTTTTTCATTAGTGTGCATACAGTATTTGAATAAAATGAATACTTACTACTTGATTCTTCACCCAGTAAAGACTGGCATTGTAAATAGATCATATTTTTGTGTTCGTACTGGGTGCTGTTCCTCATTTGCCAGGTTTTTACAGTATGGACTGAGGAACACTTTTAAAAATAGTTTAAAATGAGCGGAATCAAGGTTGTATGAGTTAAGAGCCTAAATCCATCCTGACTAATTGAATCAGACTATTTTAGGTACAATTCAAAATTCGCATATATACTTCTATGGTTTACAAGAAAGCTTGATCAGCATTTTCAAGTAAAGAATGTTTTATCTGGCACACTGGAACTTTATTCTAGCTGTGGAATAAGAATTAACTCTGGTAGAAGGTGTTAAGAGTGCTGTGAAATGGTGTAAGTTTTAATAGGCTACAGTGAAACCAGAACTTGATCAATTTAAAACACATATAACATTGTAACTGTGAAACCAGTTCTGCATGACCCTTGCTTGACCTTTGCCTCAGTGAGGCATCCTTCAGATGTGTTCTGGTTAGCACATCAACTCAGAGTTTTGACAGCAGTTCACATCCAGTGCTTGCAAGACCATCAACTGAAAGAATTTCCCAGGGAGCACTCTGAATCCCATCTCCCCTGTCCAGAAGTGTTGCTTTTAACACTTACGCTTCATTGACTTGCAGAAAAAGAATATGAGTGGCTGTGAAGACTCTCTCTCCCTGAAAGGTGGATGGGAAAATCCCAGTCACCCCTACCATACACTAATTTCCTCCAAAATGGGAAGCACTNGAAATACCTGCCATGCCTTTCATTGTAGGCAGACGTTAGCAAATGCCATTTCAGAAGAATCCGGGACACCAACAGTTGCTGGTCCTTCAGGTAGGAGCTAGTCAAACAGGGCAGCTCTGTGACGTCATCAGGATAGCTGGACAGTAAATTGAACACAATCTGTATGTCCATCCCTAAAGGCTCTAGCCAGAATATGAGTTGGTTCTGGGTTTTCAATTGAAAAATAGGAATAAACTTCTCACATTACTGAGATTGTATATAACTGAATCATATATAACCATGGCATCTTAAATGTGGTTTAGGGCCTTCAGAGAGTAGCTATCTAGGCAGCTTATGCTGATGAGGGTTTGTAACGAAAGGAAGAGATTAATTCTTAATTTTTCTGGTTTTTTTTTTTGCTATAAAACAAGTACGGGAAATCACATGCAAAGAATGACATACAGTGCAGGATTAGGACTGCACAGCTGACCACTTACAAGGCAGGACATGCACAAGGCAGGATATAAAACTCACCTGATCATGCATGAAGTTTATGGTACAAGCTTCATCACTGCAATCTCATTTTTTTTTTACTGCAAATGTATCTAAACTTCACCTCCTAGATAATACATGGGAAATAGCAGAACATCCACCAAAAGATAAAATGTTAAATAACAACTGTATGGCTTTTTGCAAGATGTACAATACAGTCCAAAAAGCTTTGGAGTTCAAGGCAAGAATAATTAGAAACATTCATGGCATACATGAGGAGGAAAGCCAGACTGGATTTTCATAGGCACCTCTTTTGGCAATAAAATACACAAATCTGCCAGAAATGAAATAGTCCCTACAAAACCCATGAAGTTCTGGTTTTACCTGTAACATACCGTAGCCTTTCTTCTCAACAAATGCAGTCATAAGTGTATAATAATAAAAAGAAATCTTCTCCCATTTTGAGCTATAAAGCCTTGCAAATAAACAAAAAAATATACTTAAATCCATGGAGTGATTTCCCTAAAATGGATGAAGTAAGCAAATAACTTTAAGTAAAGCAGTTTTAATAAGATTATTTGAGGCTACCTGTATTACACAGAATACTGTCATGTCTTCAATATAGACATATGCTCATGTGTACTTATTGGCACCAGTTTAAATAAATCAGAATATGGTATGACAGCTACTTAAGTACTTCTCTGAGGAGGCTGCAGTGGCTGTTTTTCCAGTTTTAGTTCTGTTGCTTAGTGAATTTGGGCTACAATTCTTTATATTGCCATTACAGTTTTGAAATACAGAAGAGATTACAAGAGATTGCACTAATAGTCTGACAAGCACCACTGAAATTCAGAGTTAAGAATGCTGGAAGGTTCATCCACAGGAGAAAAGACAGGAATTAGTAAACTGTGTTTCCCAGTATGTATTCACATCAAAATTATTTCAACACGGAGTATTTTATAGCATTGGTTGGTTATCTTTTAGTATTGCATACTTTACCAAGGTTATCAGCTGACCTGCAACCATGCTATTTAAAACTAAGAGAATACTAATATAGGGGAGGACAGACAAAGAAAACATACTAAAAATGCTTACATTTGTCTAATATGAACCTAGCATGTCATTTAATTAATTTCAAAAAAGAACCTAAAGCAACTTACTACCTTGAGGGAAGATAGATTATTCTTATCCTGTGCACAAAAGAAATTAATTGGTCTGACTGCAGTGAGAGATAAAAGTGATTCTCTAGCAGTGTGTTTTCAATGAGTATTGTATACAGCGCAGATGTATAAATCAGAGCACAACTTCAGCTTCATGTGCTTCACGGCATTTTACTTACCAGCAGTTCCTATTTCACTTCTAAGGTCAGTACAAGAGTGCAAATAGACACAAGAAAAGACTGAGTATTGAAGAATACTTCTTAAATCATTACTTGTTTGTCATTTTAATGGTGTTAGACTTTAGCAAATTTATGAGGCATAAACTAGTTAGCTTTACAATGTCCAAATATTGTTAGTCTTAGATGACTGCTCATTTGAAGCCTGTGCTCTCCACTCAATTTACAGACTGCCCCTATTTTCTTAGGCTGATGATGTAACTGCCCTATTTGCAGTGTCTTGGTCAGGATACAAATACAGTGGGCTCTGTGATGATGAATTTGCTCTTGGAGGTGGTTGTGTACTAGTCAGTCTTTCAGAATTTCCTGGAGAATTCTCCCTCCACCTTGGACTTGCCTGCTCCTGAGACACTTCCCACACAGATGGGCACGGGGAGGTAAAATTCATGGTGGATCGTGAGAGGTAGTTCTCCTGAAGACCTTCTTCTTGGAGGCACCTGTTTGAAAGCACTTCTTTTTCTTTGGAGTTTCGCCATTTCATTCTTCGGTTCTGAAACCAAATTTTCACCTGTTTGCAAGTTAGTGAGAGTTTATTATCATTCTTTTAACAACTTTGCCCTAACAAGGTGGTTTTTTCTTTCTTTCCCTTTAATGTCATGTTCCTTCCTTATTCATTGTTATAGCAGATCCAGTGAAGCTAAGTGACTGACATTACCTGGGGATTTTCCAGTGAAGCTAAGTGACTGACATTACCTGGGGATTTTCCCATCGCTACTTAGTACATCTGGGCCAAATACTCTCCCTGACTTTCACCACCTCAAACAGGTGATTATTTGGCTTAGATTGGGAAAAGGACATCACAGTGGGTAGGGATAGAGCAACTTCCTACAGCAACATCCTTCTAGACAGAAAAGGATTCTCAGAGTAAGTTAGCATCATCATTAGCAGAACTAAGTGATGTAACTGGTGATGTGAAGCCCTCTATTTAAAAGAGGCTCTAAGAACGATGTCTGTCCTATTCACAAACATAACTAAAACCAGCTTGGCCATACAGCTTCAAAATGACTTTTACGAAGTATGATACTACACTAGTGAGCATTTAAAAGACATTTTTCTGCCTGACTACAGTTTTCCAGGAGTTGCCTAGAATCCATGTGCTTTTTAGATAAAATAAATCTTTCAAAAACTTTGAGTTGCAAAGCTTGGTCATGAGTTTCAACGGCATTTATGAATCCCTGGGAAAAGCTTGGGGAAATGTGAATCTAGGAACTGGTTTCACATAAAGAAGGGGAGGGAGATAAGAAGGAGGGGTGGGAAATCAATCAAATTATTCAGATTGTGTTCTATTTTTCCTTAAATATTTATATTTAGTTTTAGTATTCAGATACTTGGTATGAAGATAAAGAAAGGGGCTATGCTTTCAAAGGTTTGAGAATGCCACCTTAGATGGCAGGTACTCTTCCTCCAGCACAACTGGTCAGAAAACTGAAGAAGTAACCTTCACGGCAATTGCTCTTCCTTTCATGAGGAAAAATAACCAAACAACAAAACATAGATATCATCTGGTCTACCATTATCATAATATTATTTTTCTGTAGTGGTAGTTGTGATCTGTGTGTTGGGTTTTTTTAAACAGAAGAAAAACTGAAGGAAATAACTGTCATAGTAGGAATTTGACTACATATTCAGAAATTTTTAGGCAGCTCACTGGTGCGTGCAATCGCGTGTTTTCATTAAGCAGTTTATGCTGCAGAGGTTACAGAGCTGTTCATCACACTGAGAAGCACCACACTCTGCTGATTTTGTTTATAGCTGCAGTGCTTGCAATGGTGTCAGAGTCATTCAGGTTGCAAGGAACCACTCTGGACCCCAAAATCTTAACATCCTGTGCAAAGTGAGGCAATTGCAAAATTAGATCAAATTATTGCGGACTTTGTCAAGGTTGGAAAATCTCCAAGGTAAAGATGATGAGAACTTCCAATACCATTCCCTGTCTTTTCTGCCCCCTAGACAGCTTCTGCCATACCTATCTTAAGCACTTTCACTCCTGACGCATGCAAATAAAACTGTACTTTGACCCTCCCACAGTCTTCCATCTATACTCTAGGGATCTGCATCTAATCCAGCCCCTTCACCTAATCCACCCACCTGCCAGTGGCTACCATGTTCATTTTCTGTTGTTACATGCTCTCAGAAACATTCTTCCAGTTTCTTTCAGACTTTGCACTCTTCAGTCCAGGCACTTAATCTGTGGCTAGTTCAGGCCCCTGGGCTACTGCCACTCAGCAGCACTATTAACGTACTTGTTCAGTTAGAACAGCTCACTGGAGGCATTAGACATTCACCTCAACTCTCAAGTCCTGCAGCAGGCCAAATCAGACTTGTGAAAAATCCTATGAAATGTAAATTACTAAGTAAAGTGGGAGCATTTTAGAAGGTCACCCTGCAAAATTTTTCATTCTACACTTTCTCTCAGCTCCAAGGATCTCTTGGTTGCCTGTCTCTTGGTGAAAAATGGTTTCAGAGGAAGTGCTGTTGATGCACTGTCTCCGGCTGTTTACCTGAAAGTGCAAAGGGTGCTCAGAGGAATGCAGGAGGGCTCTGTGCTCTGCTGTTGTCTGCCTGGATCACTGCCTATCAGGCAGGGGTGTGAAGCACAGTTTCCTACCCCAATGCTCCTAAGGGGGCTTTGTCAGACAGCAAAATGGGAGTTGGAAATGAAACGCAGAAGTCACGTTTCTCCCACTTCGTGTGAAAATGTATACCTTCAGGAAATAAACCAGGAAGCTGTTCAAGCATTCCATGGTTAAAGCTGCCATTGATTTACTGAGGTCTTTGTTCAGTGAAGGAGCTCAGGGCTGCCCCTGTGCTGTTCAATTTTCCTCTTTCAAAGCCCTTTTAAAGATTTTTCCTCAAAAAGACAGAAAGTCACAGATGTTCAGTTGTTCCTTACCTGAGACTCCTTTAGACCCAGGTTAATGGCCAGTTTCTTCCTGTCTGTTTTACTAATATACTTCTGCTTCTGAAACATTTTCTCCAAAGCTTTCCTCTGGTCTTCGGAAAAGACAGCTCTTCTCAGTATACCTCTCCGGGCTTTGGAGTTAGACTCCTGGCTTAGAAGAGGCAGCACACTTTCATCTCCTAGTGGAAATGGATGAGAGTTGCAGATAATATCTAATACATATCAGTGAAATATTTAGTGTCAGCAGACTACTGTCCCACTTTTGATTTGTTGGTGTTTTAAGTGTGTTGTAATGCTTTGGTAATCTTCATTAAGGACTAAATCCTCATTTGGATCTAGAGGTGTTGTCAGTGATCAAGAGTCTCCCCTTGACATACTAAAAAGTAAATCAGATGAGTTCATAGAGGAACACAAACACAAGGCCCATGCTACTTGCAAAATTCAAATATAGTCAGGGAAAAACTTCCACTTTCCTTTGCCCATCATTGTCACTGAGTAAACTGCAGTAAGTTTTCCTAGGAGTTTATTTTCTCTTTGTGTTAAATGTAGAACCAGAAAAAAAGTGGTCTGTAATACTGATTTGAAGAAACTATAGGCTTTTTTTAGTTTTGTTTACCATCAAAAGGCTTTCAGAGTGAACTATTTACCAGAAAATCCCTGGCCATTCACTTACTTATTCTGGAAACTATAGCAATTTCTTTATTAGAGGATTTGGGGAGTGCCTGGACTTACTCCTTTCAGCCTCATTTCTAATCCTCTGACATCACATAACAAGTCCTGGGAGGCCAGTTTTCGATGAATCCAAACATCTCCTTGATCCATGCCTAGGGGGAACCTTACCCTGGAAAACAGCCTCAAATCTGGGGCCAGAGCTGCAACAGAGAAGCAGCAGTGTTTGCGTTGTCCCTTCATTGGCCTAACAAAGAGCACAGAACCCCCAAATCCAGAAAAATCTCTTGCCTTCCTCACACCCAGTAACACCTAAAGCCGTAGGGCTGTGCCATGCTCCCTCTACTGTAGAAGGATGTGGTTTATGGGAAGCAGTCCCCGGTGAGGCTTGGTGTGCCTCCAGCACTCCCATCTCCTGTGGATCCTCGCCCCATAAGGAGTACCAGAGGCCAGTTGAGTAGGGCCTGTCGCCAAGCACTGGATGTGATAATGGCACAGGGCAGTTGCAAGCAAGCCAGGAAAGAGCTGTACTTTGACTCAGAAACCTGTGCCATGGATATGCAGCCACTGACACACCTATGATCTTTCTGCAGGAGGGCAGCCATGAAGGTGGCTCTAGTTTGTATTGTGCACAGTTCAGACTCTAAGGTGCAAGCCATTCTCCTGCTGGGGCTACACCACATTTCAACTCCGGTATATTATACATACATATACATGGGCATGTGTATCTTTAAACACCCGCAGAGAAACAAACACACAGATACNTCAATTTCTATCATGGACCTGATCATTTTCATATCAAAGACAAAGGCAAATCCCCCATGTAAAGCAGATTCTCTAAAAGAGTGCACATTTTTTTAATTAAATAGTCTATCTATTCTAGTCAGCTGTATAACAGTGGAGGAGGATTAAATATATTTGTTCAATAGGTATAGTGCTCTTGAAAATACTAATTAGATCCAGATGCAGCTTCCACAAACTGTGCCTTGGGGCTACACCACATTTCAACTCCGGTATATTATACATACATATACATGGGCATGTGTATCTTTAAACACCCGCAGAGAAACAAACACACAGATACTGAGGATACTGTAGAACTCTGGATGTATACTGATGAGAAACTAAAGTGTATACATGTATATCTTGCAAAGCTGACTAAATACTTCTGTGTTGCACGTGTGACTGGTTTGCTATTACATACGTTACCCCTGTATCCTGCCTCCAGCCGTGACCAGTAGAGGAAGGATATCAGAAGCAGAGCAAGTGTACAATGATCGTTCCCTAAAATACACTGCCACTGTGAAACATTACTGATTATGGGACTACTGCATTCTGCTAGACATGCCTTTCTTCATTTTTTCTGCTCTCTAAGAGCCCATCTTTGTATTTGTCCCTCATAACAGCCTGCTGCAAAAATAAATAAAAAAATAAATAAAAATGATACAGTGTAACTAAGTAAATTTATACAGATGCATTTCAATTTTCAAAATGACATCTGACACCAGATATTCATTACACAGAGTCAGAATCCATCTAAACCAAATAAAATGACACAATGGAGGTTTCTACAAAGGACAATCCAGGTCCCCTATTTCTCTGAGGAGCACATTACCCTCTCACAACCCCCAACCATCGTTTCCATCCCAGCCACAATGCTGGGGGCAAACACTGGCCCTTCTTCCACAAGCATGTTTCCTCTCCTTCTTGGTCAAATTTGGTGAATTTAGGTACCTTTTTCCAGGTAGCTTCTGAGTAGTTTCTGATGAAACAGCAGCCACTCTCAAGTTTACTGGAAGGTGCAGTCTGACAGCAGAAGAGCTGGTACCTCCTCTTATACCCACTGTGGGACAAGAGACACCAGCAAGGGAAGAGGCACAAAAGGGCTGGTCCTTGCCTCCTGGCCTCCATTCCACAATGGAGTTGTCAGCCAAGGACACAGGATGCCAGATTATGTGACCCCTTAAAATCTGTCTTGCCCAGCTGGTTGTTAACAGTCAATCAGCAAAGAAACAACCTCCTGCTGGAGTCCTGAGGTGCCAATTAATTCCTGTACAAGCAGTATGTGAGGTACAGCTTAACACCTGTATTAGACTAAGTTAACACTGAAGAATCTAGACACTTTAAGTCATGGTATGTGACTAATTTTAAAAGATAACTAAACAATTTAATGCTCACAAGCATTAGCAAACAGCCACTGGCACAAAAAATAGTTGAAACTCATATTTGGGATAATTAATACTTATCCTCAACTGATTAGCCTAAAGATTATTTTTAAGAATACCCCATATTCCAAACTGTATTCTGACAGGTCACACGAAAACTAAATTTTGGGCTGTGGATTAAAGGATTTTTCAGTACAGCGGGGTAGGCAGTTGTTCATACATTTCAACAATTCCATCAAAATGAACTAAGTCCTTTTGCAGCCTGTCACTCTGAACATGCATCAAAAGGTTTAGTGTTCAGCTGACATAAATGTGAATCTGTTACCAACTAGTTCCTGTGTTACTAGTTTGATTTTTGTTTTGCTTTGCATTTTTTTTAAGTCTTTCCTTTGTATCCTAATATATAGTGATAAATGTCCTCTTAATCTGTGGAACAATCTTCATTTGCCTGCATGGCAGAGACCACCTTGAAGGAGCAAGTAAAAGCTTTAGTCATGCTTTCCATTTTTTCATTTGAATTCAATACATCCTAGTTAAATGGACAATTAATAGGTCACTTCCAAAATACTAGTGTATCAGTCCTGGTTAATAAACAATCCCCACAGTTGATAATGGGCCTATGTATTCAGCAAGTCCCTGTATACACTCAGCTCATCCACTAAATCCCTTTTCAGGTAGACAGGGTTATATGGGAAGATGAGCTAGAATGAGTCTATAAAAGTCAGTTTCATTCACTGCTTTATTTTTCAGTCAAGTGCTTTAAATGATGTCCAGAAAATCTCTTGGAATGTGAGACAGGAGAAAAGACTGGCACATAGAGTATTGCTTTATGGACATACAAAAGGGCAACTGACCCTTGCCCAGGCCTTTTCAATGTGAAATGGTTCCTAAAGTTCATCTGCACAGTGAAAAATTGTGGTGAGGTCGCGTGTGGATGAGTAAAGTGAAAGTGGTGATTGGTCATGGTGCTGTCAGCCATTGTGGGAGAGCCAGGGCCATGTAAAACGCTCTGTGGGAAAGTGTCAGCCCCCTAAAGAGGTGCTCAGAAACTTGCAGCTCATTAAACTGCCAGCATTTGCTGCCTCACTTGTCAAGAATCATTCAACTTAGCAACTGCCCTTCTGAAACATTCATAAAACGCATGCACGTAGACAGGAAGGGTTTGAATGCAACTGTGATAAAAAAGTATATGGTAGAGCATGTGTAAGCTCCAATTTTCATTTGGATTTGACATGTGATTTGCGCTTTTTCTCCGGAAAAAAATTCTTCTGTTCATATTCTTGAGCCATAAGCACTTAAAATCATGAATATCCATTCTTGCACTATGGCACACATACTTCTCAATCAAGATTACATTTAGATTTGGATTAAATGGAGGTGTGTTCCAGGTCTTAATCCTGAACCTATAGTGTCTACCGGCCAAAAATAAAAACAAGTTAAACATGTGCAAGCATTTGACTGCTACAAAAAGAATCACTGTTTTATTTAAATAATGCTAGAGCTTCCTGAATCATAATTTATCCCTAAGAGACATTAAAATGCAGCATCCATTTTAAGATCTTTCAGCACTTTTCTTTTCTTTTCTTTTCTTATTTGCAAATGTTTATTGACACAGATTTTGAAAAGAGTTACTGATTTTAAAGAATCTTTTCTAGTAAAGTGAAAACAAGGAGCTTTCCTAGGTTAGCTCTGCCTGGGTGTCTCAATTGCTCAGTGTACTTAAGTTTGATAAATCTTTGTAAACCCTCTGAATAGGATTGCTGTGATTTTACTAAGGAATTAGCTGCTGCCATTGCATCACCAATTAGTTTTCCAGAACACATTAAATCCTGCTGCTTTGGTTTACAGACTAACTCAAGCATTACTGATGAAGCATAAAAACTTACTTGGAAAAGCAGTGGGGGATGCAGGGTGCTGACAGGACCCACCGCAGCATGCTGAGTAGAATGGCGGGGCTCGGAGAAAAAAGTGTTTGGAAAGAGCTGCAAAGAAAGCATAGATCTAATTGATTATCCATTGAGCTTAGGTGATATTCATAACAACGGTCCTCCAAAAAGTCAGTGTGTAAAGTCCTGCCCCACAACTTCTTTTTTCTTTTTTTCAAGATGGTGATATTTTAAGGCAAACAATAAGCCAAGTAACTGCTTTTTAATTTAGCGAGGTTATTTTACCTGTGCCCCTTAATTATGCTATGCAAAACTCTCAATATATTAAAAACGAAACTCCACAGATTTGAAATTTACTTCTGTAATTGCTATTATTATGGAGGCTTTTTCCTACATATTGGGATTGAACACATTGTTTCAATAATACATTTTTGAAGTAACTAGTACAATGCACCTGAAAGGTATTTTAAGTAACTCTAGTAAACTTGATACCCTAGAAAAACGGGATCTAAAAGTGAATACTGTCTCTTCTGCTTGTACTCTGATGCTGTTATTAGTACTCAAACCAGTACGGTCTTCAATAAATAAGAAACCTTTATGAATAAATTCTATAAAATGCAATGAGACAATCCAGCTGAGCTCTACAGGCACAAACTACAGTGCCTGATTCTGGTATCCTGATGGTAATTTCATTCTTCCTGAAAATGTGCTCTAAATTGAAATAAACCACTTACTGAAGAAGGCTCTGCTTAATACAATTAAAAAACAAACAAACAAAACAAAATCAACCCACAGAATTAGGTGATATCTGGTAAAATTTCTGTAAAATTTTTTGAACCAGTGAATCAAAAGTCTAATGTTATGTTTAAAAGGTGCTTCCAAATCTTGGAAAGGCCTTCAATATCTAATAATCTATAAAGCTTATGGGTTTGTCCATTAATATTAACTACCTTTTAACTTCTGCTCATACTATTCAGCTATGAAACGGAATAGATCATGCTTGCTAGAACTGTAAGCTTATAAAATGTAATCAGCAACGCAACATTTATGTCTCTTTTCGTTTTGGTTTAGTCAGAAAATAAATTACTCTATACTCTCTATTGTACTTTGTTCAAATCTCTAGAAATAACCTGATTAAATAAAAAAAAAAAGTAACAGATAAAGAAAAAAATTAATAATCAGGAAGAAAGAAATAGATTCATGTATCTAAGACATGTTGTTAATTTTTAAAAGTTTTTCAGCTGGAATTGACAATAAAGATCACTCAAAATTAGGTTCCAAAGTATATTAGGACATCATCATAAGTTTTGTGACAGCTAAATCTGCTGATCTTCCCAAGCGATAAACTATTGCTGTAGAAGCCTAACTCTAATCAATTAAAAAATACATACCTGGTTTTTATCTGAATTTATACAAGCTTAGGTGAATTTTTTTTCAACTATAATTAGGAGTTGATAAGCATTTTACGGCTAGAACTTTTCATTAACACTTTTCTGTTTCTAATTAAATGTACATATGCTCCAAGAAGAACTAATTGCCATTATTTGAGGTTTATGCTTGCAAACATTTACTAAAGGGAATTATTTACATCAGGCATTAGTATTCTAAAGCTCCTCTTCCACACAAGAACGTCAAATGTGAAACTGTGTCCTAAGGAGCTTTAAACAGCTGAGAATGTGCAGCCAAATGTTACCTATCTTATGTACCCAAGGGCCTTCAATGCAGCTGGTGGGGTGTGCAAGTTGGAAAAGGATTTGACTAATCGAAGCAGCACTGAAGAAGGAAAAGGCAAAGACATGCCAGATAATCTCTGACATCCTCCCGAACAGAAGAACTTGTTCTTGACAATATTTTTTAATCTACTGCTCATGTTTTATCTGCTGTGGTTCCCAAACTCCCAGGTGAAAAGCTTTTCCTCCCTTCCTTTGGACCCACATTCCCCATGCCATTATCAAGTTTCCCTTACAGTCAGACAAAACTTTCCACTGCTAAAAATAAAACTTAGTATACAGAAGGTGCCACACTCAGTTCCTTGTCTTCCTTTTCACACATCTGAAATATTCCTTGGCCACTGTAATGGCCTATTCCCTTTAACCATTGCTCCAGCACCTTATTCATGCCACACAGTTTTTGTCAGACATGTTGGCCTGTCCTTGATATTCTTCATTATGCTTTCTTAACTCTCTCCAGTTCCTTGCTCTTTTTGCATAATGCAGTGCTCATGCTGCTATGTGATAGAGCCAGGAGATGGGTGGATAAATCAGAATTGAATAAGCTACTGCTTCAGATAGATAGCAAGCTCCTGAAAATAAAGATAGAAAAACAAGGAATGTTAGGTTTTCTCCATTCACTACATCTCTCAACAAGCAAGCTGCAAGCATAAAGGTCAGGAGACAGACCAGGCTCAAAATTTGAGACATTTTGCTTAAGAAAAACGCCAAACAAGCCACATATTTCTATGGATGTTGCTGACAATGATTCAATGCACAATGCACTAGAGATCTTGGCTTCTGGCTTTACTCAATTCCCTCAACCAGCTGATGCCTTTTCTGCCTGCACAGTACATATCCCTCCAAGGCAGAACATTTGCTTAAGAAATAAGATGGTGATATCCTCATAGAACTTTGAACCAAGTGGTTCCTGAGACCATTTCTCTAGATGGATTTATTCTAGATCCTGCAGAATAAACCACGGCATTGTGTCTCCCTAAGCCTATAGCCAGTGCATATGTCATGTTCATACACTTCTTCAATGTGCTCCAACTACGCTGATGAACAAGTGAATTCTACGTTAAGTATGTCAAACCAAATTCCCAGGTCACGTCTACTGAAGCTCTTGCACTCAGACCAATGTGTCACAGTTACACAGATTTAGATCAGTAAAAAAATCTGTCATAATACAGGGATACTCAACTCTACCTTGGGAGCTCTATGTAGGGAAAAAGGCTAATGCGTCAGCCCAACACATGCACATGTATTTTTTAATCTTTGATAGAAACAACAGAGACAATTCATCACATAAATAGCTTCCACTATCTGCATGAAACCGCATCAACTGAATGAAAACTGCTCAGAGAAAAATTCTTTATTTAATGCATGTGTCTTTCAGAATTGTGCTGTGATTGTACTTGTAGGAAGGACACACTACCTACCAGTGCTGAGCACCATATAGAGAAAGCACCGCTTAAGCTTTTATTTTCTGTTTCACATATATCATGGCAAGTCTATCAATATTTATTGGTCAAACAACCTGAAGCAAATCCTGTTTGCTGTTCACATGATGCTGAAAATTGCTGAAATGTCAGAATATTAATTCTGTATTCCTTGGCCAGAACAAAGTACACAGTAACCAAAAAGTAGCTGTTGCTTCCAGCCATCTGAAGTACGCATTAAACGGGGGACAAATGCTAATAATTCATATTCAAGACAATTCTTTTCCTGCTTTGCATTCCAATTTCATAAAAACAGAGATTGTGTGGAACTAAGCTTTTCACAACAGCTAGATATTAGAGGTTTAGCTTCACAGATGCATGGAAATGAGGTATCAGTGTGGCATGAGTGCATTTTAGCACTCCAAAAATCGTGCTATATGCTATAAAGGAAAATGTATTGGGTCATACATAAAAAAAGATGAAATATCTAAAATTATTTATTTAATTTATTTTAATTTTTTTCACAAAAGATAAATTCCTTTGATGCTATTGCTGCATAAAAAATTTCAGTAATAATGTTCATTTACATTCAGCTTTGTGAATAAAAAGCCCTTTACAGTCAACAAAATTATACTAAACATACACATGGACCTCAAGCTCATCTAGTGGTACAACTCTGAGATTACTTCAGATACTGATATTTTAAAATATGCTGCCAGGTCTGAAGATACTCCAAATTCAAAAGACCTCCCATACTAAAAAGTCATGCTGACAGTGGGACCAGAAGTTTTCCTTCCAACTACCCACCATTTTGAAAGTAAGGTCCCTACCTACAGTTCAGTTTAAATGGATATGTAATTTTAAAATGACTTATTATTAAAGCCACTGTTTTCTTTCCCTAATGCCAGTGTTGTGAAATGACTCAGAAAATAGCGTATGCCACTAGCCAGCAGGAAGGGGGGAAGGAGGGAAGGAAAAACGGCTATTGAGGAAAACTGAACTGATGGTAAACTTCTGGTATCGCCCATACAAGGTTCCTTCACTGCACATGCTATTAGTTTGTTGGACTTTTTTAAAGCTAACTGATAGAAGTGTGGTATAAAAATGTGAAGAGAGCTGAAACACATCCAAGGAATGATTCAGAAAGCTGCCTAGAGCCAGCTAACAAGAAACATTAAGCAGAGGAACAGACAGACCTCAAGCCGCATGAGCACTTTAATTCTCCAAGTACTGCTAAACCCACATGAACTGTTTTCCATGCAGATGCCCAGGCTTCAGCCCTGGCAGGCAAATTAAAAAGATATTATCAGTAAAAAGATCCCATTTCATCTGAGAACCTTGGATGGTTTGTGTCCATGAAGTGGGCACAAGTAAGCTGCAATTTCCTACCTGTACCCATTTTTGGCAATGATTACAGCAGGCTTTTGCGAAGCTGCAGGAAAGTTTTGGGTCTTGAAGAGCTACTTGCAATAGTCCAGCAGTAGCTCTGCCAGGCTGAAGCCACATGGCACCATTTATGCTACTGACCCACAAGCTCTGGGCCTCACAATAAACCATGGCTCTGTCCCCAGCAGTTACTGCATTTGGAGTGCAATGTTCCAGCAGCAGCTGTGCACAACTGAAACATTTCAGCCAGCTGAAGGTGAGCCCCTGGCCATGAGAAGGAAGCAGTAGCCACTGCCATCTCACCAAAGTCAGTCACCACCCCATAGACCTGGCAAAACTTACTGCAGCAGCCTGTAGTACAGCATCCCCCAAAACTAGCTTTCCTACACTCCCAAAGTCACTGTCTAATCACTTCCCCTTCATTCCTATAAAACACAAATACATGAATGTTCAAAGGAAGCCAAATCGAAAGAGCAGACCAGACAAGATCAGTTTAATATACTGGAAAATGTTCATAGCAAGGGGTTTTGAAGTTCTAAGTAGATATTTTTAAATCCTACACAAAAGGCAGATGTGGGAAATGAGCTTGCATTTTATGTTGGGTCTTGGTGGGACTTAAATTAGCAGAGGAGTCACACCAGAAAGGGCCTGAAATATCCTAACTGCATGATCATCATTTCCTGAGATCTACAGCAATGTATTAGCTGACAGAGTCACGCTGCAGATTAGCTGAGGTCACGTGAATCACTGTCAATTTTTGGAGTCATCATTCACTGCCTTCTTACTAGGGCATGATTTGCTGTATGTGGTCTTCTTCACGTAAGGAAACACAGGCGTTTCAGGCCGGTGACAATACAAGGTCAGATTTTGCCTCTGTGACAACCCAAAGCAATAACCAAACCCCATACCATTTGCGAAAGACTCCATGGGTCTCTGGTGTCAGCAGTAAAGGTGGCTTACACCCTCTTCACACACTGTACCCAGACTTCCTATTGAGAGGAAAGATGGGGCTCTGGAAATCTGTGGATTCACGAGCTTTGGCTTTGTCATCCTCCTACAAGATGCCCATGCACTAGTGTGCCCCAGCACCTTTGGCTTACCAGTTTCTTGTCAAAAGGGCCGTTACTGTCACTTCTCTGCCTAAAAGTTCAGTGCATTATGTAAGCTTCTTGTCTGGGCCTCCTGTACAGTCAAAGAGAAGAGATAAGTAGCTCTATAAAACAGACATCTAAGAAAGTAAATTGTGACATCCTCTGGAGGCGTCTCTCTGTATTGACTATGGATGGATTAGACAAGGTATTCAGACAACTACGTAAGTTACTTACTATTTACTGAACAGATGAATTACTATTGACACTCTTCTTATCCTTCATAAGCAATGTCAAAAAAATACAATCATCTGTACAGCCATACACACTGTAAAAAAATTATCTAATTCAGACATAAAGGCACTAAAACTGTTTTCCTTGTTTTTCAACACATTACAATTTGTTTAGAAATTATTTCCCCAAGCAAGGGAAAATTATGATCATATGTTGCAAGAGGAAACTTCACTGTTTTTCACTGTTTCATCCCTAATTTGAAATCTTATAATGGGCCCAAAATGCACCATTTATTCCAGTAGTGTGCAACAATTAGCTAAAATTCCCTACCTGGACCAGTCTTTCCTTGTTACAGTCTTGCCAGCAAAAACCAGACATAAGTCTCAAGAACAGATAAACATTGTTAGGACAAAANTAGGTCCCTAACTTAAAAGGAATCAGGGTCTACATATCTGGCATATGATACAGCCTCCTACTCTTTATATACCTGCACTTGTTTTCATTTTGAAAAAATTACCTTCCCAATTCTGCTATGGGTCATGACTGACCATAAAAGCACCATTTAGAAAAAGAAAATTAAGAGTTATTTTGCCAAGCTGCATTATGCAAGAATGCCCAACAGCTTCAGATGGCAACATCAGCAGAGAACTGGCCTTCCAAAATTCAGGGGAATTTATTAATGCAAACAAATCACAGTACAATGAAATCTTAAATCTGCATCAAAATACAGAACTTGCCTGTAAAGATTTATCCTTACCAAAGTCATGTGTTTTCTAAAAGCATGAAAAATATACTACTACACTTCAGAAGACCAGCTCATTCTGAAATACCAAATGTGTTTTACAACAGTTAATTTGCTAACTGTAGACACAATTGATTCCATGGTTTTCCCTCAGTTAATTGCTTTTCTACAAACCCCACCACTTGTCCTCTTAGTGTGGCTCTCAGATCTTTCTTCTGGCAGTGCTTAAATCTCACTAAGGACCACACTTGGGATCATATTCCTTTCTCAGAGGCATCACAGCAAGAGTCACCAGAGGCAAGAGCACTGCCCAACCAGTACTCACATCCCCTGCTGAGCCCAGACTGACAGACTGGTGTCTGCCTTGGAGAGTAGCTGGCACTAGTCTAGCTCTGGCAACCTTACAGTGAGGACAAAGACATGTCCTTTAAAAGGCATTTTGCGGCCACCCTTAAGGTAGCTGTGCACCCCAAACCAATTCCAAAGTGGCTCGCAAAGTTACCTGGAAACAGGAAAAGATGCTGCACACAGTCCTTGATTTCTGATACTTAAACTTCTCTGCCTCCCAAGACAAACTTTTAAAACAATGAAGATGTCTCTGTGCCCCTGTCAATCAGGGCATAAGAAAAGATGCCAGATAGATCCCCCCACACTAAAGAAAGTTTCTATTCCTAGAAGACACCTGCAAAAAAAGGAAATTCCAAGACTTGTTAGTCAACTTGCTGCCTGAGTGAGGGCAGCGCTTCCTAGATGCTAGTGCAAGCCTCAGCGGAGCCGAGATAAAACACTCCGCTTTTTCCTGCCTTTTATTTTCCTGAAAGTTACTGTTACCCATCGCTTGAGGACACACTCTCCAGTTGATCTGAACTCAATAATAAAGAAGTATTTATTCACTAAGAGGGGGTTCAAAATGAAGGGAAAAAAAATTCACTTAATTTCAGCAATTCAAGTACCTTGTGGTTGTCATAAATGAATGCAAGAGATTTTGCTAGAAAGGGCCAGTAAGGTATACTGATTAAACTAAAGCGTGTTGCAGGATAGAACTGCTGGCACCACCTGGGGGGGGGGGCAGGCAGGTGGCACTGGTCCAAAGAGTTTCCCTGCAGAGGAAGCTTGGTTTATTTCCCTGGCAATACTACCAGTTTTCTGTATTACCTTAGACAAGTCACCTTATTTCTTTTTGCTCCAGCACAATAGAAGTCTTTCCTATCTCACTGGAACACTGTGATGATAACTGCATTAAAATGAAAAGTATTCAAATATTACAGAAAAAAAAGCTCAATTTGTATCACAGAATGAACATTTATTATTGAAAGTCAAATTTATGTTTAGGATATACCTGTTCCAATTTCTTTCTTTTGTGTTCTATGTACTGTACTGTATTCTGATGCTTTAGGCAAAAAATCCTATAAGCTTGGTTTTTTTGAAAGTTTTGTAATGGAACTATCTCATTATTTATTTGTTTCACCACAATTTTTCAGTTTCCTTTCTCTGTTAATCCATCCAAATGCCAAGATTAAAGCAGAAAGCCAGATTCTGGCCACATTCAGGCTGTAAAGTGCTTACTGTTATCCTCCTCCAGCACAAATTACTTGAGAAGAGCAGAGATTTTCAGAAAGTAATTTCAGGTCGAAGAGTTAACTTTGCATTTCTCAAGGAAGTCACTGACCTGGTGTCAGCCAATACTTGTGGAAGCCAAGTCATGAGGAAAGATGTGGGGTGGACCTCTTTAAAGCACCTGTGCTACAACAGACTGCATCTCAGCATCCTCTGGATGATTTCCCTGTCAGAAAACACTGAGGAAAACTGACAAGTCTTGTGATTTTCCAGGAGATAATGACAGGTCTGGAGTACAGGGAGAGGGACCAAATCCCAGATTAGTAAACAGAAATTGAGGACTTCCTGCACACTGAAAACTCCATTAGTTTGTTCAGAACTTCTATCTGGAGCTTTGCTCATCCTTTAAGAGGCAGTGCAAGTATAAGCAGCATAGTTTACATGTATGTAATAGCTTATATATAATGTGATATGCTTCACTGAGAAACACTGCTTTACAACAACACATTTTGAAAAGTTTTTAGCCAGGAAGAATAGAGTCTGGGCATCCAGATTCTGCGCTGCTTTAACTAGTCAGGGCTATGAATACACACTGTATGAAAAGTTCTAAAAAAAACAAAAAGAGAGCATTGTGCATTTGTTTTATCATGGCAAGAGGTCTTAGAAGAGAAGAAGCAGGCCCCTAATGCACAGGTTAGGAGAAATTCAGATCAACTAGAGCTTCCACTCCTGCTCAAGGTGGAGGGCCCAGTTCAGCGTTCCATTGTCAGCACTGAGGCTTGAAGAGAAAGGTGCAAGAAAGCCTGAAGGAATCCCATAGTCGTATAAACTGGCATACCATTGCAGAAGGCAAGTGAGGTTATCATACAGCTCCTTCTGCTTTTCTTTCTCAAGTTTTATGTAACATGCTGCTTGATCATGTGCTTGTATACTTCAGTCAAAATAAACTAATTTTAAAACCTATGTTTTCATTGTATCTTTTAAAATCAGTTTAACAATGGGAAGTGATAATTTTAACACCAAGGTTTATTTCAAGCCCACTCATTAGATGATGCAACTAGGATGTGGCACTTTCTGAGTACTTGTTCAGATCTTCATTTATGGTAATTCTGGAGAAGAACTCATAGATACAAATAAGCACTTGAAACAGACAAACTAAATCCCTTGAAATCTGTGAATTATGGGAATGGAACCTTACGGTTAAAACTCTGCTGCTGAGGAGTTACAAAGGGAAAAGCTACCATGACCAGATGAACCAGATCAAGAGTGCAATCCCACATGGTCTCCTTTGTCACCATGCATAAGAGTTCTCCACTTTACAGAAAGAATACAGGATTCTCATTCTTTAGCACTTTTACGGAGTATTAAAATGTAGTCTAAAATGGAGCACTTGCTTCATGTCTTTCCATGGTAGGTGCTGTGATACATGTTGGTTTTGGAGCTGTAAAAAGTTTCAGTTTATTCAGTTCAGTCCCTGCTGTGATTTTATATTCCTTTCTTTCTGAGAACTTTTGGTGACCTCACCAGAATTTAGGACTACATGAGCAATACAAATTACTGATTTGAAAAAACTCTGGTATTTCTTTCAATTCTCGTTTCTATATAATTTTTTTTATTATTATTTTAAAACCCCTGGATTATGCCAAGCTAGTATGTCAGAGGACTTTTAGTCCCTGCCTGATCTATAAAGCACTTGCTAGTTCGAAAAGATTAAAAAACAATTCTGCTTTACCATGTTCAGTAGTCTTATTAAAGACTTAGACCAAGATTCTCCAAAATGCCATGTGATTTGGAGGCTCCAAATAGGAGACAGTTTATTATTCAAAACACTGACAAGCATCATCATATTTTAAAACCCTACCTTATATAAAGTCCTTAGCTAAAATAGTTTCATTAGTCCCTGAAGGCTAAAATTCCTATTCTGCCAAAACACTCTGTTGCCTTATCACCGCATAAACAAGAAGCGTAACACACAGCCTGACCACCCCGGCCTTATTCACAAACCGAAGTGTCCAGTCTGAACAGTTCCCCCAGTGTACGCCTACGCTAGAGAGAAGACACTCCTTAGAAACCACAGAATCTGTTTCAGCAGGACAGTGCCAATCTAATTTACGTTTTATGAAAGTTCAGACACTTAAGAACCTTCATCACTTTAAGACGAATAAATCTGATCAGAATCAACAGATCCCTGCTAGAATATATACATCTTTGTTGTACATCTTATACATTCACGGGAAACATTTTTTCTGCGTGCATAACGCATGAGTAAACCCAGGATTTTTCACTGCTCAAAGAGCCTGGTGCTTTTGCCCAAAGCTCCCTCTGAAATACCTGGGAGCTGTGGAATCAGAAGAAACGTAGGATCAGACGCCAGATCTCTAGGCAGACCTCTCACACTTTGCCTAACTCTCGAGTACTGCTGTAGGCTGATCAAAGAAGGAAATGGAAGCAAGTGTTGGAAACATTCAGCACTCAAGAACTTATGTAACACTTAGGAAAAGTTTACCTATAGCGGTGAGTGTTAGATCATCTGCTATCTCCTCTTTTACATGTGCTCTGTATATGTAAATGGAGCTTTTTCTCTAGAGCTTGTGGGGAGAAGGGGGGGAGGCTGAGAGAGAATATGCACCAAATGCCAGAAAGGTGACACTTGTGTTGTTTCCTGACCTGGCCTATACATGGTTAAAAAATGATGTTTAAGTAAGTATTATGCTTAAGATAACGCAGCAGCTGAGATCTAGAATATTCAGAAATGTCGTTACACTTCTCTGACTCTCCTGCCTAAAGTACATCATGCTAAAGGATTAAGAACTGGTTTGGATTTTGCACAACAGTTTGTAGGATTTTTAGTAAAATTATGCTTGAAAAGGAAACAGCTGTTATTGATTCTGTTCCGAAACCCAGCCTTTTGGTTTCATACCTTAAAGCTTTACTTCAGTAAATATGATTCTGCTTGTCTTATTTTAAGTACACTTAAGACTGCATGATTGTAAACAAAAATTCTGAAAACACGACATAAGACTGAAATAAATTGATGTATTTTAACGGAAAGGCAACACACAATATAGATGGCAAATCCAGAACCGAATTTTACGAATTAACTTTGAATTCAGCTTCAATCAGGTCCACGACTGACAGAAGTGCGCATTCCTAAAACCACTTAAAAACACTGTTCGTGGCCAGACAAACTATATTTATACGGAAATCGGCACTGTAGAACAGTTTGTTCCCAG